>CABFOV010001565.1:53182-77106 GCA_902141375.1 Timema poppense
CTAACCTACACAAAGAATGTGCCCCCCCCCCCCCTTAATATTTTCCAATGTTCCATCCCTGGAGATGCAGAATGCGCCGCAGATGTTTCCAACATGCTAATATAGTATTCATGTGCATTGTATGTATGTAAATATACACACGCGCTTACAGCTAAATTACAAAACTGAATTGTCTCTTCTATTTTGAGACCAGACGAACACATTTCCTCCCCTTCCTTGTGAACAAGCTCGTTAATTGGTTGGTAGTACAATGTTTGGTAAAACAAATAACTTAGTTAACTATAGTGTGACCTTTTAATTTTACTTTACCATTATTTGAAAAGAGATCTAATTGTGAAACGTAACCAAGCCAAAATAAATAGAGTAGGTTTTTTTCCATGCCTTTATATATTTGAAAGCTGTAGTACACTTTAACTTATGAACTTCATTCAAAATAAAACAATACATTTAGCTTAATTGTTCGAATTGTGGGCTTCATATAAATTGAGATATTATTCTCGGAGATTACTATTTGTACTATTGCTTCAGTCATTCCGCGCTAAGATTAAATTTCGATGCAACCAGATACATCACGCTCAAAAATATACAATAGAGGTTGAAACGATTTTTTCCGGCATTATGTGGTCCGGCACGTTTTGAATCTGCCTCTCATAAGTTCTAGGGGCGGCCACGAGGACGGCGCTTTTAGCAATACAAGGCGCCAAAGCTGTTCAAATCAGCAGACGAGTGTTTTGATGGTATATTCTTGTTTTGGCTTGTATTATGACCGTATTTTAGGCCAAGAGACCAAGAGTTGTGTAAGGTGGTGTATTATTTCTGGTTTTAATTGTTATTCTACCTTATAAGTTATACAGTAGCCCCATGACTTCTTTGGTGCTGACTGACAGCTTTGAAAAGCTACCAAAACAAATTATGTATCCCTACGCCGAACCATATGATCTGCAAAAACCTGTGTTTAGCAACTGTCACTTCTGACACCTAAATGCTGACTGTCAGAAGTCAGCTGTGAGCTGTCAGTCAGCACCAAAGAAGCCATGGGGCTACTATAGCAATAAATATGAAACCCACTTCAATGGCTGCGTAGTCTAATGTACTAATCTCGCAGTATACCAGACTAGGACGGGAAGAGAGAGGTTTGAGTCTGGGTCGGTTTTACTGAGGGTGGTTTTTATAAAATGGTCTTCCACGCTTACTCCACGCAAATGTGGGTGCACTTCCTATAAATATAAACTTTATAATCCCTAAAACCATCGGCGTAGTTAGTACATAGGCGTATAACCCAAACTGGTAGTAAGAAGTGGTGCAAAAATATATATCAGGGTGCATAAGGGGCTTATAAAATGTTCTTAGGTGTTAAATTTTGTGGACCAGTACTTGTCAAGCCCCAAGGGCACCGGAGTAAAGAGTTTCAAACTGTACACTCATTTAAACAGTCCAATTTAGCTAACGAGTCTAAATGAATCATCAAATATGTTTAGTGAGGTCCTCTCTCTCTATCTATCTATCTATATATATATAAGATATCTTAGAGAGAATATTCCCATGATAAACACGTAGCAAGGAAACCTACTTTTAAAAGACTGATCTCTTGTTTAGTTCGAGGTGATTTAAAAAAATGTAAATTTATCAATGTTATTTTTTTTCCAAAATATATTCCACTGCCTTGGTTCTAGTAATGAATGCATTGACATAGGCTAAGCCTACCCTACTTAAAGATATTAAGGATCTGAAATTCAATATAAATCACATATTTAAAAAAAAATATTTGTGATAGATAAAGTTTTTCACCGATGTGAAACATGCCTATCATATGCTAGCAATACATGTAGGCTAGAATGTAGTTTATCACAATTTAAACTATATTACGAAATTAGTCTGTCTACCCTATACAATGTCTGCATCTATAAATATATATAAAATTATAAGATGAGGCATAAAGTGTTGACACATATAATAATACTGTATCTATATTATTTTAACTACTAAATGTTTCGAATTAGATTTCAAATAACAAAATATTGACAATTTACTACATAACCTTGAACTATTTATTTTAATAAAAACAGTATCATTAAGATGACCACCATTATATGCAATACATTGTTGTATTTGTTGTATGCGGTTCTCAAATATTTATTTATTTCATTTACAGGAACTAACGCAGATATTGGCTAGGAAGCCCAACTACCAATTACAGTAGTTCGCTGGATTACTAAATAACTACGTTTGCATATTAACTAAAGAATATAAAATAAAACAATAAAAGGCAATTTAGTGTGGTTTTTGAAAGTAATATAGTAATTTATTTTTGAAGACAGCCTGTATGCTGTCAAATATGTCTGTCTATATGATTGTCACTGTTGCTTATTATTAATATTATTCATTACTAATATTATTATTATTATTAGCACCACGTCTTACTACCCGTTCGGGCAATAAGCACTTACGCGCCAGTCGTGTTAAGCTCGACTGCTGAGGACGTGGAGATCGAGGTTCGAATCTCGGTCGGGTGAAATGAAGGGGTTTTTTCCTAAATGGTTTTCCACTCTCCCTCCACGCAAATGCGGGTTCACGTCCTCTAATTCAACCTTCCCAATTCCTAATCCACTAGCTTAATTAGTACTTTTATTATTATTATTATTATTATTATTATTATTATTAGCACCGCGTCTTACTACCCGTTCGGGTTATACGCACTTACGCTAATGTGTAATGGTAGGGTGATTGTGAGATGAAATGGA
This sequence comes from Timema poppense, assembly GCA_902141375.1. Taxonomy (NCBI): domain Eukaryota; kingdom Metazoa; phylum Arthropoda; class Insecta; order Phasmatodea; family Timematidae; genus Timema; species Timema poppense. Next base: position 55,924 of record CABFOV010001565.1, read on the forward strand.
GGACCTACAGTTTAACGTGGAATCCAAACCACGGTGGAGGCCTAGCATTCCCCACATTCACAAGTTGTGGTGTTGCTTATTAAATTGTATGCACGATATAGGCGAGGCAAAGACGAGTTGTACATGTAATAATTAGTAGATTTTCCGTAGTAGAAAAATCTATTAGTTTCTCTTATCAGTTTATTTGGCGGTAAGAGTTTAATATTCCAGTAGGTCATCACAGTCTATTTGTCCATTTATACATTTGTGATGAAAGTTCTATCAAAATATATTCACTGAGTTTCAAGATTGACATGGCCTTGCACAATCTATATTTTTGAATTCCTTTTAAGTTCCTGATTTGTTTTTGGGCGAGTCACGTAAAGACGCCTCTTCAACATGCCCCGCAAGGAAAAGTCTTTGCCGGGCATGTGAGCTGATATTGAGACGAGCAGCCAGCAGGAGGATGGTCAGTCCTGGGGTGTAGGTTAATGTACTTGCTTTGTGAGACGTTGCCCCATCTTGCTGGAACCACACGTGCTGGTATCCATTTCCTTACGTTGCAATTCAAGGGTTCTTGCTTTGTGAGACGTTGCCCCATCTTGTTGGAACCACATGTGCTGGTATCCATTTACTTAAGTTGCAGTTTAAGGGTAAGAAAGGTTGAACGTCAAAGGAAGTGCTTTGCACAATGTTTTCTTGGCGCCATGCTTCATGATTTGAGGACATCGCCTGGACCACCACGTTCCCCAAACTTAAACAGCTCACCACTTATTCTGGCTGGAAATGCTAAAGAGATATATTTACTCGAATCGCTCAAGAATAATTTAGAAACTTTAAAGAACTATGGTAGAAGTTGAAACAATTCAACAAGAAACATTGCGCAGAGTCATGACAAGTTTAGACAAGAGCTTACAAGTGTATGCCATATAATAGTGACCTTCTTAAAGATGTTTCTAAAAAAGAATAATAATTCAAGGGTATATAACAAAACTGTCAAGCTTTGGTTGTTGATTTAGGTTTAATTTGAAAATTTTAATAGTTAAAATTGTCAATATATAGTGCTACTAAATGTGTCAACACTTTTTTCCCCACTCTGGAAATAGATTGCAGGGCTAATTGTTTTACATAAAATATAGGCAGCAAAAGGTATATTTACAAAATATATTGGTTTTTTTTTCAACCAAAAAATTACTCTACAGTTTTAAACGTTAAGCTTTTGAGAAAGTTCTCGGGGGTGATGGAGGAAGTTTAGAAAGACTGGTCGGATATACTTACGTACATTGCAACCGAATGGCTTGACACACGGCTAAAAGGGGGGGAGTAGGAGGGTGGGGTACATCTAGAATGGGAGAAAAGGTTTCTCAGACGAAGCTACGTCATGATACATCCACTCGTTCCTCTCCATTCCACCTTCATCCACCTCTTTGTAAACCGTAGTTCAAGATTCCTGACACATCCGAGACTGAGGGCATACAACACATATAAGAAAAAGGGGGCTACTTCTCTAAGGGGTAGAGCAAGCCAACGGCAAACATCTACTTTCCAACCCCCTCCCTACACCCCACCCTCTCTACCAACCCACAATGTCTCTCTCACATTCATTGCCCAGAGTAGAGTTTTACCCGTCACACACACTCACAAATGCTTGTACGCACGTCCCGAGGCGGGGGTTGCGGTTCGTTGCTCGCTGAGGGGGTTGTAGTAATCTCGCTAGTACCTTTGGGGGAGGGGGGAGGTTTATAGACCTGGACGCTCGTGTATGAAGGAATGGGTGGCTTGAAAGGGTGGGGGCAGGGGTTGAAACGCTGGTTTATGCTTTAGGAGGAAAAGAAAAAGGTATAACTACACACACACACACACACACAAACACACACACACACACAAACACACACACACAAACACACACACACATATATATATATATATATATACCTGAGAAAAATACAACAAAATGGAATGGAAGAGCAAAATAAATTTAAGTACGAGTAAGGAAAAAAATAATTGCGAATAGAGATACAAAAATAAGATAAGACGTGGATGGAGTTAATCAAATCAGACCGTTCTTTAGGTGAGTTCATTAAGGCCTCCCGAACGTTGTTGGTGCAACGCTGAGAGGATAAGGCTCGAATACAGTTGGGGATCTATCCTTTACTAGTCTAGAAGTTCCTGTAGTTTGTAGATGTGAATATACGTGTTTCTTGGAGCTCGATATAAGTTTTGCTATAACCATCTAGACACCCAAGTGTATTAAATGCATAAAAATATATCATAATATATTTAAATCAAGTGATATCAAAAAATCAAAGCAAGAATATTCATGTAGATTAATAAATTTCAACTCTATATTTAAAGATATGAAATTAAATAAAGAGGATAAAGTATCTAAAACAGTAAAATAATAATTATAAAATTAGTGGAATTAAAACATGTGCTTGAAATTAAAGTGGGTGGGGGAAGTATGGTAAATTTCAAAAAAATTATTACTTAGTTAAAACAAATCATAGCAATACAACAGGAAAGCGACATAAAAATTCTATACAAACAGTTACACTTTCATAAGAAGAACTACTAGATATATTTACACGTATTCATAAGTCAGTCTTATGATTTGAGGCTGTCACTTTTGATAAATATTATCAATACCGTTAAAATAATGCTAATAGTAATATAGAAAATGTTATCTATGTTGAACGCAAAAAAAAAAGTTTGTCTTTTATAAAAAGGTTTTTCCTATGAAAAATGGATTGTATAAATAAACAGAGAAAAAAATAACATTAAAGTGAAAGTTTCTATATAAGTTAAAAAATTGGTGGAAGAAGTTTATTCAGAGAATAAATAAAGATTAAATAAGAATAATTAAGAAGATATGGAGAAAAAATTGTAATATGAGAAAATAAAGAGGTAGAAAGCTAAGAGAAAGCAAGGAACCCATAGTTCTTTGAATTACTTCCACGATTAAAGTAAAAAGTATATCCGGTGACTGCGTTTGAGTGTACCACTTCTACCGGTATGATCGTCACGTCTGTCGGCATACAAAGAGGATTGGGCGTCGTTTCAAGGAAGTAAGAACAGACGAAGATAGGTAAAGACGGAGAGAAAAATGAGAGCAAGCGATAGAGATAGATAGAAACGAATATACCCTTTAAAAAAATCAAAGAAAACCTAGGAGGTTCTAGATCCACGTGTTTCCTCAGAGAAAAATCTCTACTCGAATCTTTTATTTCCTCACCTCCCCTCTCCCATTTTTTTTACAAACAAAAAGAAACAATTTGGTTGAAAAATTGAGTCTGTAAAAATAAATGATATTGGTGTGAACGAAAAAAAAAAAGAGAGCCATACGTAAAGGAAAACCTTAAAAATGTGGGATGATATAAAAATGTAATTTAAAAGCGATGTGTTTTTTGGTAATGTGAAATGAAATAATAAAAAAAAGAATGGCTCTGTATACAATAAAAGGTTACCGATGTTACTCATTTTATTCTATTCCGGTTTCAATGTGTTACAAGATCTGAAGTTTTCGTGTTCTATCCTCCCCCCTCACCCTTACAACTCCTCTCAAAATTTTCTTCTTGAGATATATTAAATCAAATACAACACATTGGGTCAATGTTTGTACATCGCAGAAAAGTATTTGGAGTAAAGAAATAAACAAAAAAATAAATATCATACCGTATTTTAACTTCAAACTTTACACGATAGCTCAACATTCAAAAGTCGATTGAAATGTGTCACGAAGCTATAAACTATAAATATTGATTATATTTTTTATTTTATTTGTGGAAAGTAAAATAATATTTTGTTTGTTATGTTGAACATCTCATAGTGAACTTTTAATAACTCTAAAGTCTCGATTATCCAACAGCCTATTATTTGAGGCTACGTACTATGGGAGGTGAAAAGACAATTAATGTTTATTGAGAATCACCTAGTAAATGTTTTATTTACAAAGTTTGTTCCTTTTTTACAATTTTTATATCGTATGTAGTCGCTAGTTTTTAGACAATTATGTTTGTCTATTTCGTTTGTGAAGTGACTTTTTTAAATGTTATTCTACTCACAACTTCCTTTCTTAGCCAATTTTACCCATGTTGTTTCATTTAAACCAAGTTGTTGATAATCTGAGGTAATTTCAAACCCATCATTCTTAAACTATCGAAAATATAATATAAATATTATTTCAAATTTCACGTATTAAATTAGTTAATTGCACATGCAAACAATGAAAGTAATTTTTTTGAGCTTTTCAACGTAAAACTATTTTCCAATAATATATGGGAAATATTTTAACCTAATCATGTACAAGTCAAATACCTAAACTTTCTTATATAAAATCTTGACAAGATTATAATTATTTTTAGGCCATAGTTACATACATCATATCTAGCGCCTTTTATTTTATTAATAATAAATTTGAAAGGTTTAATAAAGTAAAAATTAATAACTAAAGAGGCTTAAGTGAAATAAACAGATATTACAGTTATTAATAATAATTTCAATTTCAATTTCAATTTCAATTTCCTTTATTATAGTGCTAATAATAATAATAATAATAATAATAATAATAATAATAATAGTTTTTACATTAATCTGCATCCAGACAGTCTAAAAAACTTATGAACTTCCAAATTAATTAACAACTTTACTAAATAAATGGTAAGACACATTCGTGTAAAATTTATAATAGTCTCCTTTTAATCAGAAACCAACATATAAAAAAATAATTTTTCAATCGACTTGATACTATTTTCTTCATATAAACAAAATATTCTGGTATTTATATGAATCACTCTTCAGTTATAATCAAAATTAGTTTAACATTTATTTTTAAGTTAATATTTTGAAATTAAATATATATTTTAGACTTTATTATGGTCTAACAATCAGCCTCAGTATTTTTTGTCGAAAGAATTAAAATAAATGTTTACTAATTTTATAATGATAATAATTCAAATATAAACACTGCCCAGACACCCAATTTGGAATCGAACAAAATCGTTAAAGCCATAAAATAAATAATTAACTAAGCTATCTCTGAAAGACATGTATATGTTATGGACGAAATGATTAACCAGCCAACTATGAAAAATTACCTGGCATTATGCATAGTGACCAAAGCAGTCAGGCAAATAGATAAATATTTGTTAATTTATCATTTTGACCGAGTAGTATGCATAATGCTCCACACTCTTCGGACTTTATGAAAAACAGTGGTGTATTACGTCACTGGCAGGGTGGGAACAGTAAACATCCGATCACATGCCAGCCAATCAGTGCCTAACTTACCTAACCTAAGTTAGCCTAACATATCTAACCTATCTATGCTCACCTGACTAAAATAACTAGCCTATCCTAACAAACCTAACTTATCTAGCCTAACCTAACCTAAATACATAATACGTTTTATTGTTTTTTTGTTTATATAGGAAGAATATTAAAAAAATCATATTGCCCAAAGAGTGTCCATCATTCTGCATACTTCCCGGTCAAAATGATAAATTAACAAATATATAGGTGACATGGCGGTCTAGGGGTAAGGTGTCAGACTTCTGTGCTGGCGGCCGGGGTTAAATCGTTGGTCCCGGCACAGATTTATCTGATTACCAAACCCTTCCTTCACCTCTGGCAAGACGTGTATTAATCACAACTTGTGCATGTGGGGAATGCCAGGCCTCCACCGTGGTTCGGATTCCACGTTAAACTGAAGGTCCTTCATTTCATCTCACAATCACCCTATTGTTACACATTAGCGTAAGTGTGTATAACCCGAACGGGTAGTCGGACACAGTGCTAATAATAATAATAATAATAATAATAATAGTAATAATAGTAACAAATATATATATATAACTTTGCCTGGTTGCTTTGGTCACTATGCATAATATTAGGTCATTTTTCATATGAATTTTAATTCACTTTGTTCATAACTTATTTACTGTTATTTATCATTGAAAGAAGATTTGTAATACCCTCTTCTTTGAGTTTTAAGGAACATAAAATATTAAGATATTTCATAATTTTGAGGGAGATAATTTCACAATTACATTGTTTTAAATCTCTCAGAAAAGTGAACCGGAGTTAAAAAAATAATTATTCTTATATTTGTTAAATAAATAATGTTTGTTGTTTATCATAATATGGTTATGATAATTAAATATTAAATATTATTATCTACTTAAAATCTCTTATTCGGTAAACAGATATTATGATATACTTCTTTGAATAAAATATTTTTGCAAGATTTAAGGTATAGTTTTTAATCAAATTGATTTTTTCAACACAAAAACTAAATTATACCTGTAATGGAACCCTATAACTAAAAAAGTTATATTTCGATGTGTGAAAAATAGTTTTTATAAGCTTCAAATCTTACTACTCTATACTATATATATTGCTATTTGTGAGGAGGGAGTGTAGTAGATCAATCAAGGAAAAACTGCCTCGGTAAACATGACTTGGATATGAACCCAGCCTTCCCATCATCAGAAAGGCTTACCTAATGAAAATTACGCTTTAGTTTGCATGCCCACCATTGAAGTAACGAAAACAATATTTAGTCATACATAAAGGACATTGTAATGCAGGGAACGCGAGGAAATGTCAGTGATTTTCCAGTTTTTATCCTAAATAAAAAAATATTGCTCCATTACAAAAATATTATTTAATTTTCTTCACATATTAATATCAACAGTTGTTGAATATATGTCAAGAGCATGGTGTAATTAGGTGAGAAACTTTATTAATTAAGAAGAAAAGTTATCATTAAATTCCAGGACACCCTTGACAAATATTCAACAACTGTTGATATCACCATTTGGAGAAAATTAAGCTATATTTCTACTGGAGAAATATTGGATCAATTTTGGGGGAAAAAAAAGTAATATCAAAAATACCGCCCTTTTCTCGCGCCTCCTACATCCCAATCTTAAGATATCGGATTTTTGTCGATATTAACCAGTCTTTATTCTTAACATATTTATGAGGAGTATTTATCTTGGAATTCCTAAACTAGCTAATTATACAAGCACTTGATTCAAAACCCAATTAATCCAAAAACCAACAAGGCACACATTTCTTAGGTCGTCAAGTAATCACAAATAAAGATGAAACATCAATTTTTTCCCATTGATAATATCATGTATCCCAAATGGAAGATAAGAAAAGATGCACTAAAAACAAACAAAAAGTCAGACAAGAAACCAAATCTTAACTTGTATCCTTCCAAAAAATTAGAATCTTAAAATTTATCCCCCATATTTTGATAAGTTTCCTCGCCTATATTATTATTATTATCACTACATCTTACTACCCGTTCGGGTTACACGCACTTACGCTAATGTGTAATGGTAGGGTGATTGTGAGATGAAATGGAGGACCTACAGTTTAACGTGGAATCCGAACCACGGTGGAGGCCTGGCATTCCCCACATTCACAAGATGTCTTGTCAGAGGTGAAGGAAGGGTTTAGTAATCAGATAAATCTATGCCGGGACCGAGGATTGAACTCCGGCCGCCAGCACAGAAGTCTGACGCCTTACCCCTAGACCGCCGGGTCACCTTCCCCGCCTATAAATACATGTTCTTTTTTTTTCTATTGAAATTGAACCCTCCCCCCTTCACCCTTCACACGGCCCACGCGCGTCGAGTCAGAGCACCGACACATGTTTATTACCGGCTGCTGGAGACCCAGTGACGAAGCAGTCAGACACAAACGAGCGGCCAGGGAATAATTAATTAGATAATTAACGGGGCAAACACCGTGTGGTTTGACTCCGTCCTCGGAACACAAGAGTAACAAGGGAGGGGGAAAAAAAAGAGGGGAAAAGTTAGCTCGTGACAAGACCCGGTATTTGATTGATGTCTAGCTGAATGTCAACTGCACGAGGCTGTAGCGTGTAAGAGGGTGGGGGTTGGGGGGGATGACACGAGGAAAGGATTTGGGGTGACATTTGGTGCAATCTAGGAAATACACATGATGGTTAGACGGGATTTCATCTAACCGATCTCTAATTAATACGATTGAAAAATGTTATTTGGAATCTCTCTTATCATTATTCTTTTGACATTTTTGTTGGTTTGTTACATGCATAGATAAAGTATTGGTATATGAGTGGTTTCAACAAATTGACGTTGATACATTTAACTGAGCTTAAAAAGTTTCTGTTTTAACTTGACAAGTCGTTACTTAATCTGAATGTCCGGTTGTATGTTCCCTGATAGTTGTATAATGCGTATAACAATTTCAACGAGATTTGGCAGAGACACTCTTTGAATCCAGGCCGAGGTAAATAGTTTCCCAATCTGGTGGGCGTCTAAAAGGTGTTTCATTTATTATCTAATTTTACGTGATTTGAATTTAAAACTACCAATAAGATTGAAATAACGATAATAACATGGAGTGAGGTCTACTGTTCACAGAACTACTAGTAAGACTGTAGTAACAGTAATAACATGGAGGGAGGTCTACTGTTCACAGAACTACTAGTAGGACTGTATTAACGGTAATAACATGGAGGGAGCGAGGTCTACTGTTCACAGAACTACTAGTAAGACTGTAGTAACGATAATAACATGGAGGGAGGTACTACTGTTCATAGAACTACTAGTAAGACTGTAGTAACAGTAATAACATGGAGGGAGGTCTACTGTTCACAGAACTACTAGTAAGACTGTAGTAACGATTATAATCAGCAATAATATTCAGCGGAAGAGGTTGAATCTTATTAGAAGATAAATAATAATTATGTATAAGAGGGTGAAATACTCATTTTATAATTATGTTTTCAATTTTGTATTTGGGCGTTTCGGTTGTGATAGTGCTTAGATAGCTTAGGTGCGTCAATCTAAAATACAAACCGATTCACAGATTAGCTTCTAACGTATCAAGTAGGCAAATTCGTTAAAAACTCGGTACGGTGGTTACACGGTCTGAGGAATAACGCTTGAGAAACACTTGATGACCAATGGTGGGAACTTGGATCTTAATCGTGGTCAGGTGTAGTTTTGTTATATTATTTCCTAAGTGTTTCCCCACTCTTTATTCATATTCTTTTATATGTTACCTTTCTCCTACATAGCCCAATAAAGTAAGACGTGGTCATTTGTAAAAAGGAATATAAATATATAATTTCCCTTGAATCAAACATAAGAAATATTTTATATTGCAATTTTCATTTTTTAAATATGATTAATAATATTGAAAGTTTTACTAAAAAACAATGATGAATTATCTAGTTATAATGAAAGAAGTGCTAGCAACCTTGATAAATCTTATTTTATTTTTAATTTAGTACCTGTATCGAACCCTAAAAATATGTTCGAAAAACTAAACTATAGTAGTGAAGTACTTAGAATGTATTTGAAAATCTTTTTTGGTAAAATGTGATTATTTTTATCACTTAATATGTATTTATAAGTAGTTTTAAAATATCCTACTTAAAACCCATAAAACAAACTTTGGTTTTAGATGCCTAGTGTTCAACCATTCAAACCAATACCACATTTAAAAGCCATTCTGTTCAACTCGACTAACACGAAAGGCACTTTCAATATCGGAGTAACTTTACACTCGGTGCGACCGTAACGCCTGGTGGTATGTAATTCTGTAACCAGCAATGCACAGATGTACTACACTTTAACTACACCTACAACATTAGGCAAACATGTTGTGCGAAGTTTGAAGAGGGCATGCAGATGAAAATTTAATCTACATTAATATTTATTTGGGTCATACATTTATTTTTATAAGCAGACATAAAAAAAAGGTTCAGTAGTACACACACAAATATATATAACACAGATGAAGGAAGTAAGTTAGCTTCGATTAAAAATAAAACATAAATTTTTATTCATCGTGAAATGGATATAAATTTATATTTTTTCTCATCAGAAAGTAGAATAAAATGTATTAAAAAAAATGGTATGGAACTGCGCACGGAATTTCTCGCTTTATTGTTTAAAAATTGATATATTAATTCAAAATTCGTAATATAATATACACTAGCGAACCAGAGAAAAAATTGCGATACATATACGTAAAAATTTTGACTCATGTTTGTAAATCTTAAAATTTCATTTTTAAATAATAAACGTCTTAATTTGTATATTAAGTCCAATAAATATTATCGGTACTGGGTCCCTAAGGGTCAACACTTCGTATTAAAATGTTGACTTCTAGTTTAAATTCTTGGCATTTTACTAGGAGATGCACATCTTATGGTTATCAGATTGTTATTAAATTTTTCTTTTATAAATATTGAACAATAAAATAGGTAAATATTGACTACTGAGTCTAATATGAGAGAGCTAGGTCATTGCTGTACCAGTGCCGGATTCAGGAGGTGGGAGGGTGCCACCCTTCAAGAAACTAAACCAACTAAATCAATGTTAACGTCAATACTAGTTTTATTTTCACGTAATACTATCTCACTAAACTGATTTAATTTTTTAAATTGTTATTTGTAATATTATTAAATGAATTATGGACGGTAATTATTATAAATAATTAACACAATCATATTAAGTATTAAGATGGTGAAATTAGGCATTAATGAAATTACCTAGATTTAATTTGCGCGCCTCTCACCTTGTTTTACAAACTTTGTTTATGTTTAAATTTATTTTTTCATTTTTATTATTACTATTTCAATAATTAATAATAAATAAAGATAATTACAATAATTTATTTTTTAATAACGTGTTTCAAACTAAGTCTTTGAATAATACCATACACATAACGTGTTAGTATGGTTTAATGGTAAAATTTCGAGCTGGTAGTAGAAATTTTTCTAGCTATACTATAGAGTAGAGTTAAAGCTTGATTTTTCGAGATCTGTATAGTTACACATATTTTATCTAGTTGATTGAATAGATATTTAAATAGTAATTGTTATAAAATTTATTTATATAGTAATTGTTATAAAGTTTAAACTTATTTCTCTCTTAATAATCACTATTTGTTGATATTATGTAATGTATTGATTTGGACTAATCTAAATTATGTAAAAAGTCATGGATGAAGCTAATTTTTCTTTAAAGTAATATAGGTAGAGTATCCTTTTAAGATTCATCCATGAACAAACACGCGTTTCTCAGAATGAGGTGAAAGGGACTTCACCCTAAAATATATTTTTTATACCTTCTTTCTTGTTAAAATATCTACTGCGTTGCTTCCTGTTAAAGGAAAAACTTAATAGTATTTGGTGGTAGAAAACGCCATTTCTTTATACCAATAAGAAGCTAGCTTTCACAAAATGTGTCGCCAGGACTCTGTCTATTGGTTAGTTTTTACTTTGTTGACCAAGGGAGAAAATGCAGGAGGTATGTCATATATAGACCATAGTGCGTATGTTTATATTCAGTATTCAGAACAATTTAGTACACGTATAAGCAGTACAGTATAGACAGTATGACAGTATAGCAATAGCAATTGACGACGATGGGGAGGATGATCTCCGGGACCTTGCTCACAGTCCAACACATTATAATATAAGTCACTTCAATATCACAAGTGTGCAGTGATAACGAACATTTAACTGAAATTTGTGTAAATAATTTACTGGTGTAATTAAAATAAACCGTGTGTGAAATAACAGCCAACAACATTTCTCTTTCTTTAATAATATTAATACCGATTTAATTAGTGCTCGAACATAAGGCTATAGACAGCTGATTAGACGGTATATTTTCCGTACTGTGGTGATAGGCGCTCGATCACGGAGCTTTATACAACCTATATAAAACATCACATCATCTTTTATCAGGGAATTAATCTGCGGTGAATCAATTCACACCCAAAGTAGGGTGATTGATCACATATTATTATTATTGACGCCCAAAGCGTGGCGCATTTTATTCCGTATTGTTACAATTATTATTATTATTTTATTTTAATAAATGTAAATACTAATCTCAAATTTTGAGTTACACCCTTCATTTGAGGATTATTCTAAGGTTTAGCGTTACACTGGAAAATAACTTTAAGATTTACTTTAAAATGTTGAAGAATTATTTTGTCAAAATTTCTTGAGCTCCCTCCCTTTAACCCCCCCCCCTCCCCCTGCCAACCTGATCCTGATAGGAACACCCACGCCCCACTCCCCCTCAAGGTTAATTCTGGATCCCCCACTGTGCTGCACAAACGTTTACCCTAAGAGATTAAAGGAAAAACAAAATCAACTTCTTGAAAGCCTTATTTATGTGCTTACTTTATGGCATTAGATAATAATTGCGTGTAAACAAGTATTATCTCTTCGCAACTAAAGATCACAAAATTGTATTAATATATTTCCCAATATTTTAGAAATTATTGGTTCAATCAAAATATTTTTAGGATAAATGTTTTTTTATTTATATAGTACTAAAATTTTACAATGAAGAATTATTTAGTATCTCAAATAGTTAAGGAGATTTGGAAATTTACGCTTCTGTAAAGTACCCTAAAAGTTATTTTCATCGGAAAATGAAAATATCAATTTTGTTTATAATCTTACTCAATACCTGGATACGAATTTTAAACAAAATCGTTATAGCCTATTTAGAGAAAATATAATTTTTATCTTTTCACAATTTAATAAACTGCTCTTATTTTTAGGGTTAAACAGACACACTGAGAGACGACATTGAAAAATCCACTTTTTAGGGTTAGGTGGTCATAAAACGTCGACATCCATGAACATATTGGGTTAGATTTATTTTACGGTCACAATACTTTACCTTAAGTGTTCGAATAGTTTAAAATAATATATATATAAAATAGTGTATAATTTGAAAATGGTTTATTTTATAAAAATGTATTTCAAGTAAAAGATGTTTATTATAAATAGACATACATGAATGAAGTGATAAGTAATTTCATATCTCAAAGATTTACGGAGATAAATTAAAAAATTAGAACTTATGCATCAGAACAGAACCCTTAAAGTCATTGTGACGAAAATATAAGAGTAAACATTTGGTTTGTGATTTTGATCAAAGCTTAGAAATGAATTTTATTCAAAATCTTTAAAGCTGATTTTGATAAAAATCGATTTCTCTCTTTCCACCCTTTAATAAACTACCTTTTATTTTATGGTTGGATATCCAATTCCAAAAATCCCTCAGGGAAACCCTATGAAAACCCTATATACCAAGTTCTGAGCTCGATTTTTTTGACGATAACAATACTTTCTCTACCTATAAGATAGCGAAAAGGAAAAAAATATTGATATTGAGTCCTCAAAGGTCAACACTTCGTATTAAAATTTCGACTTCTGGCTTAAAATTTTCGACATTTCATTAGGGGTTGAAGTTCTTATGGTTATCGTATGGCTATTAAATTCTTCATTTATAAATTTCGACTAATAAAATAAGTTAATAATGACTATCTAAAATGAATGAATCTAAAATGATAGAGATAGATAATTGCTGTACAAACATTTCATCTAAGAGGTTTAAAGAAAGAGAACAAACACTTGTTGGGATACTTATTTCTTACTCTATGGCATTAGAGAATTATAGCGTTAAAAAGTAGAATCTATCTACAACTAAAACTCACAAAATTGTATTAATATATCTGCAAATATATCAGAAGCTATTGATTTTATAAAAATATATTTCATATAAAAGTTTCTCTATTTTTAATAGTTCTATGATTTCGCAATGATCAGTTATTTAGTATCTCAAATATTTGCGGAGATATGAACATTTCCGCTTTTGTAAGGTACCATACAGATCATTTTCATGTGAAAATGAAAATAGCCGTTAATCAACAACTAGATACGAGTATTAATCAAAGAGGTTGAAGTGAATTTTGAGAAAATCCAGTTTGTCCCTTTTCCCCTTCAGTATACTACTCTTAATTTAAGGGTTATATACCCTCAAACCCTAAAAAGTGGTCTTTGCAATGCCATCTGTCTGTGTGTCTGTTTAACCCTGAAATAAAGAGTAGATTAATAAAAATCGAAAAGAGAACAAAATTGTTTTTTTCTCAAAATCGGTTCTAAAGGTTTTGATTAAAATACGTATTTAGACGTTGATTAAGATTATAAATAAAACGAATATTTTCATTTTCCTATAAAAGATACCTTTAGGGTACGTTACAAAAGCGTACATTTACGTATCTCCTCAACTATTTGAAATATTAAATATCTAATCAATGCAAAATGTTAGTACTATTAAAAATATAAAAAAAACTTTTATATGAAATATATCTTTATAAAACGATTGTGTCTTAGCTATTGCCAATATATTAATACAACTTTGTGAGCTTTAGTTTTACAGAGATACTACTTAAATTTTAATGCAATAATTCTATAATTCAATAGAATAAGTAAATAAGTATCTCAAATAGTTGATGTTCTTTTTTCTTTAACCTCTTAGGGAAAATGTTTGCACAGCAATGATCTATCGCTATCATTTTAGATTCAATTGTCAATATTTACCCTTTTTTTAGTCTAAATTTATAAATGAAAAATTAGATAAATATTCGATAACCATAAAATGTGCCACCACTAATAAAATTTAAACTTTTTAAAATGAAAGTTGAAATTTTAACACCAAGTATTGACCCGTGTGGGTCGAGTATCGTTCTTCTTTTTTCGGTAAAATTATACTAGTGAAAACTGTAATTCTTTAAAAATAAAATAAAAAATGTTCAAAACTGTTTAACGTAACTAAAAATGACTGAGTCAATTTTCTTCTTATTTAGAATACATTTTTAGCACGCCTGAAAATATTTATTTGCTTCTTTATATCAACCAACATTAGTAAATAGAGCTTTACATTGTAATTTTAAGATTCATTATTAAAATTTTTAACGTGACGTTTATTAGCGATTAAGTTTTGAATAAATTCACTCACATAAATTTGGGGAGAGGATGGGAAAACCGAAGTGAAAATTTAGTGTGAGAATCCATAACGAATAGATCCATCCAAGTGGCGAATCCTGATCCATCCATGGCAATCACCTTTTATAGTCCAACAATAGCACATTTTTTAAGTATATCCAAAACAAATTGAACATCTCAACATATTAATTAAAAACTATTTAAATATAAAGAAAACACCTATTATATCAACCATACATTTATTTCTGTGAGAGGAATTCTCAATTTCATTAATTATAAACTTATTGGTTGTAACGAGGATCAAACATGGTACCACCACTGTTGTGTACTTATCCGTAGCAAAAGGTTGTTTTATTTAATGTTCAGACTACCTGAACTAATTAAAGTACAAATACAAGAGCCATCCCGCAAACTGAAGAAAATAGTACGTCACAATCGCAATACTTTCTCAGTATATTATAGTTTGTGACAAAATTGCCAAAAATCAATGATCATTAAACTAATCTCAAATGATTTTCTGCAGATAATATCACATACATTCTTTTTTATCGTGTAAAGCATTCTTAAGATACACATTCAAACGAAAACGTTAGAGCAATTATTGAAAGTTTTCAAATTTGTAATTATTCAAGAGTACATAGCATTATTTTTCATGTCAAACACACCACATATTAATATTTTTTTTAAACAACTCACAGCAATTTTTGAGAAATTTTGATTTTTCAAAATTCATCATTGAAAAACTACTCTTAATTCAAGGGCTTGAATTTTGTTTAAACGGCCCGATAAATGATCACATATAAGTATTAAATATTGTTCTTGAACCAAAATAAACTAAACTATTTTGGTTGTAGCCCAGATATAGATATAATAAGATCTTCTTTTGTAATTTGAGCGCAAATAAAAATATAAAAACCCAACCGCATATCAAGGTTTAAAATGTTCAAGATTAAAGCAACCCATTTCGGCGGCCGCATGGCGTAACACGCTACTCTCGCAATATACAATGCTGCATACGATGGGGAGATCGAGGCTAGAATGTCGGTCGGGTGTATTGAAAGTTATTTTTTCTAAAATGGTTTTTCCATTCTCTCACTCCGCAAATGCGAGTACACTTCCTATAAAATGTAACCTTCATCATCCCTAAAACTATTAGCGTAGCTAGTACATAAGCGTGTAGCCCGAACGGGTAGTAAGATGCAGTGTTAAAAAAATACTATAACGCTTTTTCTCTGTGAGAAAGTAAAATTACCAACTAAACTACATCAATAAATGTTAGAGCTCCACTAGGAACCGATTCCTGGTCCCTTAGTTCAGAAGGAAGGTAATGTATCCGCAGACAAAGGCGTCGGTTGTCGTCGACATGGTCTCTTCTCTTGCAGGTGGTCTCTGGCTACGCAATGCATATTTCCCCTCGTGCTTAGGCTACCCGTTTGGAAGCGTCTAACCTGCCTTGAAGGCACATACAGCTAGCTCACCGGGACCAGGAGAAGCCAAGCCAATTTCATGCTCTGCGCTCGCAAATACTCCAAGGGGATCGACGGAGTAAGAAGAAAATGGGAGGTGGCAAAGGGAAATTACTTGCTTTTACATTCCTTTTACCTTCAGCTTTGTAAAAGGAGAAAAAAAAGACACACACAACAAAATAACATCTTATTGTACAAGCCTCCAAATTAAACTTTTGACTTTCCTTGATATTCTATAGCCCGGAGCGGTGGGAAACGGGTGGAGGGGAGAGGAGAAAAACACTATTGTAAAAGGATGAAAATATGGTCTCTACTGACCAAAAACAAAAAAAAAGCTTTTCTAATATTCACTAACAAGTCGTAAGGAAATATATAAAACAATCCCAAATGATACAATGTTAAGGAACATTTTTTTTTTTTTTAAAGTCGTTATGTCTGTTATAACCAGATTGCTTGGATAGTAAAGTGAATTAAAATCAGGTGGGTTAAGCTTACAAAAATAAAACGATAGTCCATACTCAGTATTTTCTTTTGGGAAAGGGAAATTTTGTCAGAAGTGATTCATAGTGATGTCCCGTAAAAGGTGCTGACATTAAAAAAACAAATTGAATCAATTTAAAGAGAATTCTTTTTAGCATACACTGATTGGGGGCTTATAATTTATAAATAGTATAATATAACAATAAAATACTAGATTAGAATTTTAGGAAGAATATAAAAACACATTAACAATAAATTCTGAGAAGGAAGGGGGTGCTTAGAAAACCAGAACCTCCACCCCACCCCCCACCCCCACCTTTAATAGTAATTAAAATGTTGAAATGATTGCAAAAAGTACTCCAATTTTTGTGGGCTATAAGGCTGGACGCTGACATCCATGTGTGTTTACTTTTAGTCTTAGTAGATTATATTTCCTCTGTGTTTGTCACTTTTCATCACGATATTATTATTATTATTATTATTATTGTTACTAGGTGCTCTGTCTTACGACAGGTCAATTCCTTTTGTCAGTGAATTTAGACCGCCAACGCGGCCTGTCCTCTGCCTCCTCCTTCAGACCCCAGAATTTTCTTCTTTCCTTCAAGTTATCCAATATTTGAATCCTCCTTCGTAACCTCCTCTTTCTCTCAATCTTTCCTTCTATGACGTCGTGCAGAAGACAGTTCCTCCTAAGGATGTGTCCGATATAGTTTGCTTTGTACCGAAGAAACACTTCCAAAATGTTTCTCTTCTCACCCACTATTCTTAAGCCTTATTCATGTATCACCCTGTCTGCCCACATGCTCTTCTCAAGTCTTCTCCAGCACCACATTTAAAAGCTCTCCAAGTATTTCTTGTACATCTTCCTAATAGTCCAAGTTTAAGCTTCATACAGTGCGATGCTATATTTCTCCCGCTATGCATTTAGAATTATTATTATTTTGAGTGAGTGAAATTGCTTCCTGGCCTATGTAAATAAAAATATTGAAAACAAAGTTATTGGTTTGGGGTCATATATCACAGTCTTCTTTTTTTTTTCCCGCTGCACCAAGTAGACATTTATCCTGACCTCTTCTCCTTACAACCAGTGCTACTTACTGTAACTTCTCACATCAAGCGTTAATGCAATTATTATATAGGAAAGCTTACCTGGCACTAAAAGAAGGACCTAAATTTAATACTACTTAGAATAGGAAGTTATCTATAAGTAACTTGTTAACTAACTGTAAAAACATGAGAAATAATATTATTTAATCAACATATTTCACACTAGACCCTTCCCCCTTCCCCTCTAACCCCGCATTATTATTTTCAACACACATATTGAAGAATCATCATAGACTCTACCATAACATATGAGTGACTATCGACATTTTTATGAGGAATAAATTGAATTTTCAAAATAAAATATAGCCTATGTTACTCGCTGATAAAGTAGCCTTTTATTGGTGAAAGAATTTTTAAAATCGGTCCAGTAGTTTTTGAGTTTATCCATTACAAAAAAAAACAACTAGAAATCAAATCTTTCCTCTTTATAATATTAGTATAGATATAATATCTGTGCTATGTTACACTGTGATACATATCCCACATCCTCCTTTGAAATACCATGTAGAGCTCCCTATTAGCTCCATCTCAACAACGTTACGTGATTTATGTATTACCACTATTTTATTTTATTTTTGGTATTTAATTTGCACTTTCTGAATCGACTTAATTTATAAACACACAAGAATTTTTACGAGGAAGCGCAATAAGGCCTACCAATTTTGGTAGGGAAGGTATTTTTTTAAACTGTCAGGGTTCTTATAGATGCCCCAATTGACATGAGACAACGCAACGCGACGGCTTGACTCCTGTTTCCGAAGGAAGTTGTGCTACGAATTTGTATGGTTCGTGAATAATCCGTCAACCCAAGCTGGGTTATAACCGAGGAATATCGGGTCCTGACGCAAGCACTTTACCCCATGACCACCTAGATCAACATGACCCTTATCAAAAGGATACTATCGATACTTTTTTCCATATTCTTCTAACTGCAAGTGTCGGTACTCAAACCCACGCCTCATTTCACACTAATACGCCCCATGCTCCAGAGAGGCTACAAACACATTAATAATTCATGGAGGTAAGGGGATTCGAACCCTCCACGGAAGGAGGCCTCGGACAATAACTACCCAACCGCTGAGACACGGACTACCAACTTCACCACGCACGAAAGGTTTCACCGACGTTGAAAAATTAATGGATTCGTTGTAATCAATATTTTGAGTCACGCATACCCTCTATAACACCAGAAAGTCCCCAAATTAATAGGTTAATATTAATAAACTGCGACGACTATAAGTAATGTAGTGTAGCTCCAGGGATGGACACTTGGAATCTTTGAATCCTTTAAGGATGTTCGAAATTTGAGTATTGTTTTCAATAAATAAATGGTAACATTATCTGCAGGTATCTGACCAGTTAAGAAAAATTTAATTTAAATTTAAAAAATATAATATACAAATACGATTTACACTAAAATGAGTACTTCTGATATAAGGTCAGAAACCTAGATATAGCCTTGCTTTATAAAATAAAGTAATGTTTTAATAGGGCCACTACAGAACATTTTTAAGATAATGTAAGATTGTTTTTTTGAGTTATATGTAAGTTATTATGAATTACAAAAAACTATTAATTTGTTTAACTGGTCATAGCTTTCGCCTAAATTTTGGTTAAAACCCTATTAAAGATATCAAACCGCTTCATAAATAATCCGGAATTTGTAAACGTCTACACAGCTTATCAATACTCTCCCATGATACCCTCTTAAGGATATTCAATATTCAAGGATTTGGAAAATTGTCAGGTACAGAATAAAAAAATTATTACAATTATTTTTACAACTATTATTAATTTTACTAAATATTTGTCTCAACGTAATTATATGATAAATCTAATAATCATATTAAACATAATTAATTTACCCCTCAATGTGAACAAAATAAGAAATAAAATCAAATCATAATGATGTGAAAAAGTAAAACACTTTTAATTATTAGGGAGTTCTAATCTTCAGATTTGAAATTTGGGATTCTTAAGTACACTTTTATCGGCACGTAGGGCGAAAGGGGATATATAGGCCTGATGAACCAAGGAATCAGTCTTGTCTGATCTGTTTAGTTGGTGGTGGGAGGTCTGAGTTTAGAACCAGGACGGGCATACGCATGTTTTTTTTCGAACAAGTGTGTTTACATATATATAGGCCTATACGTTAATAAAATATGGGATAGCTATTAAATTATTGTTATTTTTACTTTAAGAAAAATTTCTTAAATTATGAGTTCGACACCCTAGATCGGTCGGTAGTTTATCTTTCTAGTGAGTTGAAGGTCCTGGGTTTTATTCCCGGTATGGCCTAAAAATATACCATAGGTTAAATGTTGGTTTCCTCCTTCAGAGTTATTAATTAACGGCTGGGGACTGGATATAGTGTCTGTTCTAGTCTTAAATTCGTTAATAAGTCGTGTGCTGATATAATCAGTAGGTTCGGAAAGCGCACTTTAAATACCCCCGACCCACATCGGTGTCCGCATGGTCTAAAGCGCTGCTCTCACGGTAGAATGGTCTGCCGATTATCGGGAGCTCAAGGTTCGAATCTCAGTCGGTTGTATTGGGTAGTTTTTCCAAACTGATTTTTCACTCTAATTTTTTTTAAATTTATTTGAGATATTTAACGTGAACTTTCTAGGCCAACTGATTATATCAGCACTTGAGAATTTCTAAGAGCAAGAATTGAAAGGCCTACCAATTTTGCCACTAATGGTATTTTATCATACATTCTATGGTTCTTTTACATGCCACAATTAACATAGGACCAACTGATTTGTTTACCCTCCGACGGAAGTTGTGTTACGTATTTTTATCGCTCAAGAGAAATCCGTTGACACCAGCCGGGTTTGAACCCATGAACATCGGGTCCTCATGCAAGCACTTTACCCCAATCTTCCTCAACGCAAATGCGTCAACACTTCATATAAATATAACCTTCCTTATCGCTAAAACTACTAGCGTAATTATTAAAAACACGTATAACCCGATTGGTTAGAAATACATGGTGATAATAAAAGGCCTTAAAAAAATGAAATTATATCTTAAATTATACAATTATTAAAATGTATTGATACCAGTTACTTCCTTTTTACACAAGGTAAAATAAAACGTAAATGATGTATATACTTTGAACATTTTTTTACTTCTCTGTTATAAAATGAACGATACAATATAAAAATAATATAATAAAGCATAAGAATAGGCAATCTAAATATATACAAACTATATATACATCTTTGAATTTGGCAACGATTATATATTTAATAAGAGCTATACCATTTTTTTTAACCAACTAAACAAACACACAAACAAAATTCCTACCTTTACTTTTTTTTT
>CABFOV010001565.1:95730-112490 GCA_902141375.1 Timema poppense
TATATATATATATAAACATATCTACATATTTGTATATAATAATTATTATTATTAGCACCGCGTCTTACTAACCGTTCGGGTTATACGCACTTACGTTAATGTGTAATGGTAGGGTGATTGTGAGATGAAATGGAGGACCTACAGTTTAACGTGGGATCCGAACCACGGTAGAGACCTGACACTCCCCACATTCACAAGTTGTGATTAATATACGTCTTGTCAGAGGTGAAGGAAGAGTTTGGTAATCAGATAGATCTGTGCCGGCACCAAATATTGAACCCAGGACCCTCAGTACAGAAGTCTGACACCTTACCCCTTGATCGTCAGGTCACCTTTTATATTAGTAAAATCATAAATAAATACCCATAATAACTCAGTTTGTGTCTGTGAATGATCACATTTTTATTTAAAAAAATCTCGTTTTATTCATACCTAAACTAAGCTGGCACACTTTATAGTTCTGATAAGCCAGCATTGAATTTTCCTATCCATTTTTCCAATATCATAATAATCTTCGAACCGTTCAATTCCATTTCAGTCGTCATCTCAACCCTTCCAAGTTAAAGGCGTACGGTACAGTTTGTGAGAATTTTGTGCGGCTAAATTACCTATACGAGTCCTCCTTATCCGCGGTATAGCCGCTATATAATATTATGGCAACCTCAACACGCAGGTCTGTGAGGAAGCTGATAGGAGATTTATTATGAGCTGATTTTGGTTTGAAGCCCAAACAGTTAGGGGAATCATTTGTTTACAAAGTGGTACGAGTAAGCTCAGATGAGTCCAATTCACTCAATTTTCAGGTGTTAAATGCAAATATGAAACATTTAAGTAATATATATTTTGGGTCCGGGGTTCAATCCTCAGTCCCGGCACAGATTTGTCTGATCACCAAACCCTTTCTTCACCTCTGACAAGATGTGTATTAATCACAACTTGTGAATGTGTGGAATGCCAGGCCTCCAGCGTGGTTCGGATCCCACGTTAAACTGTAGGTTCTCCATTTCATATCACAATCACCCTACCATTACACATTAGTGTAAGTGCGAGTAAGTGCGTACAACCCAAACGGGTAGTAAGACGCGGTGCTAATAATAATAATAATAATAATAATAATAATAATAATAATATTTTATGTGGGCAAGAGTTCTTAATTAAATTACTATTTTTATTCTAAAGGGAAGAGTAATTTGTAAAATGTACGATAAGCTCACGATTGTTTATTTTATAGGAGATATCAATGAAAGCCTTACTTTTTTCATATAAAGAGAAAGTATTGTAATTATGAAATCGTATTTGCCCCCGAACTAAATAAATCGTGTCTTACAATTATGTTTGTATCTGGGGCTATAGCAGAGATGTAATAAGGTGGGCGTGTAGGGGACGCTAGTTAAAGAAAGTGTTGTTTTTTTTAAGTTTATATATTGAAATATTTTTTGGCCAAAATAAATTAAACATTGCTTTAGTGGAAACATAATTTTAGTTTTCTGCACATTGTAATGTCAACATTTATTGTTGAATAACGTTCGTAACCATAGCGGTATCAGATGAGATACGTTTTAAATGAAGATAAAAAGATGTAATTAAATTGCAGGTCATCATTGACAGATATTCAATAAATGTTGATATCACCGTTCAAATAAAATTAAACTCTATGTTTCTACTGGAGGAGCATTTTATTTATTTTGACCAAAAAAAAATGTAATATAAAAACTGCAAAAAAATGCTTACATTATTTCACATCCTCTACACTCCCAACTTAGCATAATTCAATTTTACTTTATATTTATATGTTTTATGGTTATACCAAAGGGTAAAAATCTTGATTGTCTAACTGATTCTGTCATTGCATAAGATAAGGTATCACTCTCATAATATAGTAGACTAGATTAGACTAAAGATAGGGGATAACGAAATTAATGATAATAATATTTATCACCACGTCTTACTACCCGTTCGGGCTATACGCTTTAAGTGCTAACTACTCTAATGGATTAGGAATTGAGAAGGTTGAATCAGGGGAAGTGAACCCGCATTTGCGTGGAGGAAGAGTGGAAACCATTTAGGAAAAACCACCCCAGTTCACCCGACCGAGATTCGAACCTCGATCTCCCCGCCCTCAGCAGTCGAGCTCAACACGACTAGCATGTTAGCCAACTACGCCACCGAGGCGGGTGATAACGTAACTAATATGCAGTACTAATATATAAATATATATATATGTGTGTGTGTGTGTGCTCGAGGTACCATGGTGTTAATCAAATTTTTACCACTCAATTCAGTGGATTGGACGAATCCAATACTGATGACATGCTTTTTATTTTAAATACTTTGTCAAAAAGAGGAAGAATATCCATCCAATCAACGAGAAAGGGCAATAATATGGTGAATATCAGCACTTAATGTAGGACTTACACCTTAATGATGATAAACTCAAGACTTTTAGATTTGACGACGATTAGTTCATGCAAGTCCTTCATTTTATAGAGGTGATTTTTGAGAAAGAGGATTCGCTATGCTACACCAAAATCGCCAGAACGACAACCTAAAAATATAGCGAGTCATAGCGCACTAAATTGAATATCATCTCTGAGTTTCAAATCTCAATCTGATGAAATGGGGATGGTTTTCCACTCTCCCTCTAGCAAGCAAATGTGGTTTTACGTCCTTCATATTCAACCTTCCCAATTACTAACACATTAGTGTAATTAGTACTTAAGCGTGTAGCCCGAATGGGTAGTAAGTCGTGGCGCTAAATATTATATCATTGGAAAGCAGCGTTGTCGATCTTTCTTTTTTGTGTGGTTAATCTTCCCTAAAATATTATACAAGTTTGGCAATGCCGGTTATTGGATGTTGCCAGTAGCTCCTTCTTACCCTAGAACACCACATTCCGAAATAAATGAGAACGAAATGGTTTGGCAACGGTTAACTGAGAGAGAGCGAAGAAAAAGCTTTTTTTCCATAATGCCTGCAGCTTCCTCAGAAATTATGATGGGTGAATATGGCCAGTATATATCGCCACACGGTGTGAAAATATTCGTTTAAAATAATGAAAGCAATTTTTCAAAGGGATACCACAAGTCGCATAATAGTTTGATGTCAAATTGACTTTAGAACATTTTTCCACTAAGGTTTATCTCAAATGCAGTTTTTAACCTATTTTCAAGTGGGGCATTTAAAAAAAAAAAATTGATACATCAGTGGCCAAACAGTGATGTCGAATCTGCTGGCCTTATATTGAGCCAACATAAAATCTAAGTTTTTTTCCCTTGATCCTCTGCAGAAAAAAACGTTGTGATCGTAAAAAAATAAATGAACTCAACATTTTTATAAATGTCGATGTTAAATGACCCCTTGAAACCGGGAAAAGAGGTTTTCCCGATGCCGTCTGTCTGCATATCCAACAAGAGTCGAAATCATTTGACCAAGTGAGCTAAAACTTGGCATATAAGGTTTTTATAAGGTTCCCACCAAGGTGTTTTTAGAATTTTATATTCAACCCTAAAGTAAGTGGTGGTTTACTGAAGGACACAAAGAATTTTTTTTTTCTCAAAATCCGCTATGGTCAATTTGATTAAATTTTGTGTCTTAGGCGTTGTTTATCATTGTAAACCAATTACAGCTCTCAATTACCCATGACAATTTATTCAAGGGTATTTTACATACCCTAAATAGAAATATTAAATATTGATCCAATCTCCACAAGTATTTGAGATACGACAAACTTCTCATTAAAAAAATTTAAGTACTATTAAATATAAAAATATTGTATTTGAAATACATTTTTATAAAACCAATTGTTACTGAGATATAAAAAATATAGAGTAGCCCCATGACTTCTTTGGTGCTGAATGACAGCTTTGAAAAGTTACCAGACCAAATTATGTATCCCTACACTGGACCATATGAACTGCAAAAAACATGTGTTTAGCAGCTGTCACTTCTGACCGTCCAAATATAGGTATATACCTAAATGTTGACTGTCAGCTGTCAGCTGTGAGCTGTCAGTTAGCACCAAAGAAGCCACGGGGCTACTGTATATTCTTATAGAGGTATTTGAAAATAAAGTTGATTGATATGATGTTTGCTGGACAGAAACACCCATTTATCTAAATGTTTCTGTAACAGTGTATGCTGTTTAATTTAGGCCCTATGCTCTTTTGCCAAACCCTTCCTTCACCTCTGACAAGACGTGTATTAATCACAACTTGTGAATGTGAGGAATGCCAGGCCTCCACCATGAGTTCGGATTCCGCGTCAAACTGTAGGTCCAACATTTCATCTCATAATCAACCTACCATTACACATTAGCGTAAGTGCGTATAAATCGAATGGGTAGTAAGATGTGGGGCTTATAATTACCTATGCTCTTTGGTGGAGTAGTTTAACAATATATATTGTTTCGTTTTAAAAATATTGCGAGTTTTTTAGTAAATGTTTCTATTTTAGAATAAAACAGAGAGAGAAAGTATGTGTGGTGCACCTTATTATTTATTCTATTTATAAACTTCATAAAAAATATATGATTTGGGACTGCATTAGTCGTTTTTTTTACTATTTATCTAGAATATACACATTTAATCACACCGCCGGAGTAAGTATGAGGAATGTATAATCCCCACTTTTTCTTGTAGAATAATTTAAAAAAATGAAACTTACTACACCTATTTGGGCTTCAAACCACGAACTCCCAACATTGGCAGCAATACAAACCAGACAGTTATGACGTTTATTCCACCTAACCCCCAATGTGTATTTCAAACGATTATGAAATTTGTAACGTTTCATAAAACCTAGTTTTGATTTACAATAAAGTTTTTATAAGTATATCAGTAATTCTATCAACAATGAACTGTTTTAACTAGCAATGCTCAAAAAAATTGTCGCCTTACAAGATCGAGTTGCACATAAAATCATATTCCACGACTGTACAAGGTGATTTAGAGGGAACGGGGGGTTGAGGAAGGCTACGAGGAGTCCCCTGTTATATCACCCTATCAACCCCTTCTCCAGTCAACCCTTCCACCCCTTCAACGACACACAATCCTTCAGTCTCTAGGTGGGTGGCGAGAAAACTAATCCACCGCCATGAGCATGCATCTTCATGTTGGATTATTTTGATTTGTGAGAGGGAATGAGAAAGGCAAGAGGGGGGGGGGCACCGTGGCTGGTGGAATGGTTCGGTTTCCTTATCTACACACCCCACCCCACGCCACCCACCTAACACCCAATGCTACTGATGACGTAACCCTGCTGCTATCCGTGGAGTTAGTAGATGAGGTGTTTTTCCTCCCAGGAAAGGTGTAATGAGTTGTTCTGTTTGTATTTAATTATGATAAATGGTTTGAAAGTGAGATAAAAATTACAAAATCTTACTTTTGGTTAAGTTTTGATTAGTACCTGTTTTATTAATTGGACCAGGAGAAACCGTACGTAAATGAAAGTAGCAAAACGTTACCATAGTGTATATATGTGATGTAATTAGTCTGTTTATTTTCTCACGAATGGTCGAGCATCTTTTAGAAAATAAATGGTACGGAGCTCCTCATGGACTTTCTCACTCTATTGTTTAAAAATGGAGTTATTTACTCAAAACTCGTAATATATGTTAAACGAAATAGTATACACTACCAAACCCAAGCATAAATTGCACTATATTTGCGTAAAACCATTTTCGACTTCCAGTTTTAAATTTTATAATTTTATTTTTAAATAATGTCCTCATTTGTATGTTTGGACCAATAAAAATGGTCAATTTTGAGTCCACAAGGTTAACACTCCGTGTTAAAATTTCAACTTCCGGTTAAAATTGTTAACATTTTATTTGGTGTTCCAAATCTTGATGCCATCGCATTGATATTAATTTCCTCATTTATAAATTTTGACCAATAAAAAATGTAAATATTGACTATTGATTCTAAAATGGAAATAGATCATTGTTGTACAAACATCTCTCCTAAGAGGTTTAAGGAAAAATTACCATAAACTCTTTGAGAGACTTACTTAAATTTAATTATTCTATATCTTGGAGAATTATTGCACTAAGTCCTAAGTAGTATCTCTTAACAACTAAAGCTCATAAAATTGTATTAATATATTAGCCAATATCTAAGAAATGTTAGTTTCATAAAAATATATTTCATATAATGGTTTCTTATTTTTAATAGTACTACAATTTTCAATGAAATGTTATTTAGTATCTCAAATAGTTGCGGGGATACGAAAGTTTCTGTTTCTTTAAAGTACCCTAAAAGTATTTTTTATGGGAAAATAAAAATATCCAATTTATTTATAATCTTAATCAACACCTAGATATGAATTTTAATCAAAATCGTTAGAGATGATTTTGAGAAAATCGATTTTTTCTCTTCTCACCCCTTTGCAAAATACTCTTAAGGTTAAGTCTAAACAGACACACAGAAGGCATTACAAAGGCCACATTTTAGGGTTCGGGAGGTCATGAGACGTTGATATACATCAACAGTTAAGGTTAGATTTTTTTTTTTACGGTCGCAATACTTTTATCTTTTGTGCTCGAAAAGTTAAAATATATATTTACGTATAGCTTGAAAGTTATTAGCTTTAGAAAAATTTTCTTCAAATAAAATATTTGTATTATAAATAGACCTAGATATTTGCAACGATAAGAAAATTCATATCTCAAATTGTTCAAGAGATATTATATTTAAAAAAAATTACTCATCAAACCGGAGCCCTTAAAATAATTTTACTGACATATTGAGAGTATCTATTTTGTTTTGAATATTTATAAAGGTTTTGAAATGAAATTTAATCAAAATTTTTAGAACCGACTTTTAGAAAATCAAGTTTTTCTTTTTTTACCCTGCAATAAGCTACCCTTAATCTTAGGGTTAGATATCCAATTCCAAATCCACTCAGGGAAAATCTATAAAAATACTAAGATAGCGAGAAAGTAAAAAAAATAAAAAATTGAGTTTAACATTGATATTATACTGATACATTAGTAGTGTTATTTTGTGGGTATTGATAATTTCCCTTAAAAGTGCAACTGCAGATTACATGAACACTTAAAAATAGATTTAATAATTTTTTTCCATCAGTCAGAATATCAATTCATTATAAATTTGGGGCCTATATGCTATGAACCACACACACGTTTGGTCCAATTTAGAGGGGAAGGAACTTTTTGAAAGCTACGACATTCACAAACAGTTTTCTTGTATTCATACGTCAAGTAATGTGATATGCAGCTGTCACTTTTGATTTATATTATCAATGTCTATAAAATAACAATACAAATATAGCAAAATGTTATCAATGTTAGGTGCAAAGAAAGTTTGTATTTGTTGAAGGTTCCTTTCTGTCGAAAGCTTACTATATACCGGACCCAAACCAGTAGTCCCATGTTCTAAGTTGTCAGACTTAAAACATATTGCATTTCTAGTAATTGGGAGCCTTAGGTTTGAACCTCAGCCAGGTTCATTAGTAGTGCTTTTTCACATGTGATTATTCACTATGTTTTTTCTCGTCTCTAAATGTGGGTGAATATTTCCAAACAACCTTGTAATCGTAATTATTCTTTAGACTAAGGTGATAATATTCTTAGTGATAAACGTGATTCTTGATAGAAAAAGAAAGTGCCACTTTTTGATTCTTCCTGAACGAACTCTCTGGTACCTTTCTTTACACGCTAGTCCTTGGCACATTTGTCTTTACAGCTCACTTCTACAAATAATATAAGTACCTCGTTATTTTTGTTTATTAGGAGATCATAAGAGGCAAGGAAGTTGACCCATTGCTAATCCCTACAACCAACATAACTACCACACATACCAGAAACTCAATTATAACTCTATAAGGACATAATAATGTTACACTCTTAATTACTTCCTCGTCAACGCCAGGACTGCAAACATAATTAGTTACTTATTCATAGAGATTTTTTTTTAAAAGCAACAACCTCTTTTTGGGCAAAATAAATCAAATATTTCTTCAGTAGATATATTTAGTTTAGTTTTCTGCAAATGTAAATCTGAATAGATCTTGGATATTTGTCAAAGGAATCACTAAATTTGAACATTTATCTCTTCATTTAAAAAGTTTCTGTTTAAATTACACGATGTTCATGGTAGGTATTCAAGAACTTTAGAGATTACTAGCAGGTGACCTGGAGGTCCAGGGGTAAGGTGTCAGACTTCTGTGCTGGCGGCCGGGGTTCAATCCTCGGTCCCGGCACAGATTTATCTGATTACCAAACCCTTCCTTCACCTCTGACAATACATCTTGTGAATGTGGGGAATGCCAGGCCTCCACCGTGGTTCGGATTCCACGTTAAACTGTAGGTCCTTCATTTCATCTCACAATCATCCTACCATTACACATTAGCGCAAGTGCGTATAACCCGTATGGGTAGTAAGACGCGGTGCTAATAATAATAATAATAATAATTTAGAGATTACTAAATGTAGAAAATTAAACTAAGTGCTCTTAATGAATCAATATTTTCTTATTTTGGCCAAAAAAAAGAGTGTTTTTTATAGCATCTACCAAAATAACACTAAGCTCATGTTTCTTAAATAATGTTATAGAGTAAAACATTTTATTGCTTTGAGGTGAAGATTATTTTTCTGTTGGGGCAGAAATAAGATCCTTTTATCCTACTTTTCCCCTCTACAGCATATTACATCTAAGAAATCTCTTTTCCTTGATTTTTTTTTTAATTCATCAAAAAAGTATGAAGTGTTGGGTTGTCTTCACAGACAGTTAGGCAGTAGTGGCAGACTCGTCCTTTTTGTAACTTGACATTTCGCTTGAGATATTGGATGAAAATGAAATGTATAAAAGTGATAAAAAAAACGAAAAAAAACCTGACATAAAAATAAAATGTCAAAGGGGAGGAAAAAAATTATATATCTGAAGTGTTGCAAGGTTGGCATTTGTCTCTTTTATTTTTAACCGGGGAATTAATACATTTTGGTTTCTCAAGATAGATTTGATTAGAGGTGGATGACGCTAACAATTCACCAGTCACTAAAAATCAATCACCTTCCAACAATATTCTATCGTTTTCATTTCACACTTTCTTTTATTCCATCAATTTTCTTTATACTTTTTATTTAATTTCCGGCCCTCCGTTCATCACGAGAAGGACTTATTGACATCCTTCCTGGATTTTTTTTGTTTTTTAAATCAAATTAAATCTGTATCCTCTTTTGACAGATATTTTCAGCATTGCATTTTGATTTTGTAGATGACCCTTTCTACCAAAGCCTATTCATAGGAACCACACATCATAATAAACATCCAAATTATACATACATTTACATTAATTGTAATCCAACACCTTATCTCGCTCGATAGCTTGTCTGCCTACTGAGCTAAGACTATCGAGTTCGATTCTCGGTATGGCCGAAAACTGTATCATTTGTGAAATAAAAAATTTTCCCTTACACAGTGAGGAATTAATGGGCAGAGGCTTGGTGTTGTGTCAGTTCTAGATATAATTTAATTTATAGTTCGTGTACTTCTGTAATAAATCGGTTTGTAAACTACACGCAAAATATCTCAAATATAAATATATATATATATATATATATATATATATATATATTAGTAGTAAAGGAATGCGAATGGTGGAATTTAAAGTATATTTTACAACATNTAAAGGAATGCGAATGGTGGAATTTAAAGTATATTTTACAACATTTGCGTGGAAGGAGGATGGATAAACAATCTAATGAATAATACGAATCAGTACTCCAGGCTCGTAATTGATGCTGGATCCTTCCGTCACCTCCAGGTAGTTTTCATGTTGTTGTTATTTAACACCGCGTCTTACTACCCACTCTGATTATACACATTTATCAATCAGTCACGTTAGTTACTTAAGGATGAAGAAGGTTTAATTTATAAGTAGTGTACCCGTTGGAGTGATAGTGGAAAACTGTTCAGGGGGGAAAAGTCTCCATTAAATACGACCGTGAGTAGAACTCTAATCTCTCCACCAGCGTCAGTCCAGTTTATTGCGAGAGTGATACCTTAGACCATGCGGCAACTGAATCAGTTTATATTTATTATCAAAGTTTTGAGAAGTGACTAGTGATATTTATATTTAAATTTAAAGCTAATTTTTTTTTTTAAACTTTTTTTCCACAGAAATGCGATATTTTAATGGGCTAGTGAGCTCAGTTCACATGTTGAGTATCTTGTTCAATACAAACCTGAGAGCACTTATAAGACACTCACTCATTAGATGTAGACTGATGAAAATAGGGGAGACATCAAGGGATGACTTTGATGAGATCCAACCGGTTTTTCTCTCAACTTCTCACCCCCTCCCACCCCGCCTCACACGCCACACCATCCTCTACTTCTTCTGAAATCTTCCAGATGTCGTCATCTTATTAATAGAAGGGAGGGGTGGAATGAGGAAACCGAAGTTGAAAAAAAAATACGTTCAAGACACAAGAGTCAGGACACATCAATGACAGAAATAAAACTAATTGTTTTGGGTGGTGGATGGGGTGCTGAATAAAAGGAGGATAATGCAAGTCATAATATTGTTCTTAGAGCTGCTAAAAGCTAGTCTTCTCCCCCGAATTCAAAGTTATGATGGTAAACAAAATGAAAACCAACAATAACCAGGGAGATGGGGGGGGGGAGAATGTATTTATATTATATTATATTACTTACTAAGTCAAATACAAAAATAAATTTAACGATAAACCCACCCATTTCGATGGTCACTTGGTTTAACACGTTACTCTCATGTTGGACTAGACCACCGATGATGGGGAAGATTGAGGTTCGAATCTTGGCCGGGTGTACTGGGTTAGCTTTTACAAAATGGTTTTACACTCTTCCTCCATGCAAATTTGGGTACACTTCCTATAAATATAGCCCTACTCACCCTTAAAACCATTACCATTATTACATAGGCGTGTAGTCCAAACACATAGTATGACACAGTGATGTTGATAATAATAATAGTAATAATTTAAATTTCCTTTAACATATTGCCGGCCAACATTCATTAAGATCTATAACAGGCCAGCACTGAAAAGTACCTTACACATATAAATATTTACACGAGAAAATAAGATAAGCGATATAGCTAAATAATTTTACATATTGTTGAATAGTTCCGAAAAAAAAATTGTAATTAATAATGATGAGAATAAAAAAAAGCAATAATAGCAAATGACTAAAGAATGGCTACAAACAGTAACAATATGCAAAAAAACAACAGAATATTGTAAATTTAAATATTATAGGCAGAACCTCTACATGACAAATTATTGATATGGGATTTACTTAAATAACTTTCTGAGCTTAGTTTTTCTTTTAAGATATAAGTCAAATTCGACAAATCTAGAATTGGTGCTATGAACACAATGACCTATTAACCTTATCAGAGCTATTGATAAAAAATAATTTTGGATTACGAGAAGCCCGAGAAGGGATATGAACGCCTACATGATCAATAATAATAATAATAATAATAATAATAATAATAATAATAATAATAATAATAATAATAATAAAAACCACTTATAATAGGATTTGTTTTTCATTTGAACTTACACAAACATTGGAATACAAAATGAAAACCAACAATAACCAGGGAGATGGGGGGGGGGAGAATGTATTTATATTATATTATATTACTTACTAAGTCAAATACAAAAATAAATTTAACGATAAACCCACCCATTTCGATGGTCACTTGGTTTAACACGTTACTCTCATGTTGGACTAGACCACCGATGATGGGGAAGATTGAGGTTCGAATCTTGGCCGGGTGTACTGGGTTAGCTTTTACAAAATGGTTTTACACTCTTCCTCCATGCAAATTTGGGTACACTTCCTATAAATATAGCCCTACTCACCCTTAAAACCATTACCATTATTACATAGGCGTGTAGTCCAAACACATAGTATGACACAGTGATGTTGATAATAATAATAGTAATAATTTAAATTTCCTTTAACATATTGCCGGCCAACATTCATTAAGATCTATAACAGGCCAGCACTGAAAAGTACCTTACACATATAAATATTTACACGAGAAAATAAGATAAGCGATATAGCTAAATAATTTTACATATTGTTGAATAGTTCCGAAAAAAAAATTGTAATTAATAATGATGAGAATAAAAAAAAGCAATAATAGCAAATGACTAAAGAATGGCTACAAACAGTAACAATATGCAAAAAAACAACAGAATATTGTAAATTTAAATATTATAGGCAGAACCTCTACATGACAAATTATTGATATGGGATTTACTTAAATAACTTTCTGAGCTTAGTTTTTCTTTTAAGATATAAGTCAAATTCGACAAATCTAGAATTGGTGCTATGAACACAATGACCTATTAACCTTATCAGAGCTATTGATAAAAAATAATTTTGGATTACGAGAAGCCCGAGAAGGGATATGAACGCCTACATGATCAATAATAATAATAATAATAATAATAATAATAATAATAATAATAATAATAATAATAATAATAAAAACCACTTATAATAGGATTTGTTTTTCATTTGAACTTACACAAACATTGGAATATGTTTCACACATGTGTACTTCGTGTGATTAGATATTTAATTAAGTACTTAGTTGGTAGCATGGTCTTAGGCGTCACTCTTTCAATAGACACATGCTAAAGAAGGGGATATTGGAGTTCGGATCTCAGTCGGGTGAACTGAAGGTGTTTAAAAACATGTTTTCTCCTTTACCTCAATACCGTTGCTGAAACATTTCTTCTAAATTCAACCTTTCTCATCCCTGACCCAATAATATAGATACTCGGAGAGCCCAAAAAGGTAGTAAGACGCACATAAAACAAGATAGTTTGTAATCTAAATAAGTATGTTTATAAAATTCTTCTAAATTTAAAACGCATTTGTGAATACCTTGTTGATATTAAAGGAAGCTCGTCATTTTTATATACTCTGAACCCTTAAAAAAAATCATATATATATATATATATATATCCTTATTTATTTCATCATTGAAAGTGGTACTGGGCTCAACACTCACCTACATTCATATCAATAATTATCAAGATTATTATTCTAGGGGCTATTCAATTATGGTTTAAACTTGTATTTTGACCAAACCGGTTTGACCTTTCAAGAGAAAAGAACAAGTTAAATAAAGGTAATCACATTAACAAAACAAACACAAACCCTTCCTCACTCCTGTTTTATCAATTAACATATTTGAGGACGTTGGATATTCTTGTACACAAATTTCACTGAAACGCTATTTATTTATTTACCTGCTACGGTTCTCATGTGATTCAAGGCGTGAGAATAGCAACTGACTGGTTTATTATTATTATTATTATTAGCAATGCGTCTTACTACCCGTTCGGGTTGTACGCACTTACGCTAATGTGTAATGGTAGGGTGACTGTGAGATGAAACGAAGGACCTACAGTTTAACGTGGAATCCGAACCACGGTGGAGGCCTGGCATTCCTCACATTCACAAGATACTCACATTCACAAGATGTCTTGTCAGAGGTGAAGGAAGGGTTTGGTAATCAGATAAATCTTTGACGGGACCGAGGATTGAATCCCGTATCCCCAGCACAGAAGTCTGACACCTTACCCCTAGACCGCCAGGTCACCGACTGGTTTATTACCGACCCATAAGCTTAGGCCACAGACAAAGTATAGATCTACACCTGACACACTGCCTTACCGTAGTTTCACTGCGTTACTTGAAACAAGTTGAGTCCTTGGACACTGGGAGTGCTATTTGAAGTTTTCAGTGATAACTACGCTTCCAAGTGAAACAACTCACTTTCAAATTGTTCTTTGTAAAGGGTTTGCGGTCTGAACATAATAGTTCAGCTAAGAGCAACCTAGCCCGCTTCCCTCCTCCAAAAAAACTAACCCCCTTTCAATGAACTAAACTTTTCAGGCGAGTAGTTCGTTGACGATATTTGAAGACTTGTTTCCAACTAGACAATTTGCAAACATTCGATTGAACAACAAGAACCATTGCATTCTAGTTTTTCTTTGTGATTTGAATTCAGAGAAGGCTCGCTTAGGTGTTGGTTTATAGAGAAGGGGTGGGCTGATACCTGAACCTAACTTTGTGAAAGCTGGTTTATTGACTCTAGAAGTAGTTTTTGTATGTTCTATAGCTAACACATCTTTAAAGTGACCTTTTTTTTTAAAAAAAATGACCCGCTTCGGTGGCGTAGTTAGCTAACGCGCCCGTTTCGTGTTGAGCTATACTGGTGAGGAAGGAGAAATTGAGGTTTGAACATCGTTGGGTGAACTGGGGGTGGTTTTCCCATAAACGTTTTTTTCCCTCTCCCTCCACGCAAATGTGGGTTCACATCCTCGATATTCAACCTTAATAATTCCTAGCACATTAGTGTAAAGAGTAATTTACGGTACAAACCGAACGGTTAGTAAGACGCAGTGCTAAGTATTAGTATTATTTTAAAAATACCTGTTTGATAGCAATGCTGTCACTTGGGACTACATGTAGCGATCCCCGTGCTGAGAGACCAAAGCTCCCCAAGTAGCTCAGCTATTTTACCCTGGAGATTGTGTGTCTGGTGTATGTATACCTTGTGTGTGACCTAGGTTCAGATTTTAACTGGGTATGCTGAGGGTAGCTTCTCACATGTGTTAGATCAATATCCGCTCCCTAACCCCTCCCAAAAGTAATTCAGAGGGATTTTCTCAACCCTTTCTCATAAATTAAACGATTAATTAAATAACGTGTTAAAGGGTTTAAAAGCTACGTTTTATCCTCGGTCTTACCAAATATTTTAAAGGCTTGCACTAAAGTTTTCATTCTTTCCTTTTGTACAATTACACACCAGTAGTTGGCTCTGTGTAGAAAAATAAGGAACCCCTATAAAACAAGGAAAGAATTCCTAGGTTCCAACTCCTACCCTTAGTAAAAAAGGATTGAGGTGAAAATCCAGTAGCTGTTTGCAAGCGATTTAAAGCGATAAGCTCCCCACGTGTTTGTTTAGTTGGTCTTCAAAAGTGTGTAGGTGAGCTCTTACCTTATTCTTACTTTGGAGACTTCCTTTGGTAAACACTCCTTTGCCTTAACTTTTTTTTTTGTTTTTCTTTGTTCTTGGTTCGAGATGTTTCCACAAGCTTTCACATAGGCTACCACTTTCTTCTATTCTCCTTTAGAAAAACCTTCCTCCTTTCATTTGTTTTTTCCTTCGCTATATACATAAAAAAAAAGTGGAGAGTAAAATAAAAACTCTTATAGTCAACAAGGCAAACTATGTTGGTGAGAATTTCCCATATGTTGCAATTTTATTTTCTCTTCTATTTATGAGCACCGGATCTAGGGGTGCCGGGGTGGTTGAACTATTGTTTCTTTGCGCCTTAAGAATTAAAAACATCCCTGGTTGATCATATTCTTCAATGTGTGAACATGCGACAAATTAAACATTTACTTTGTATCTTTAAAATAAATTCTGTCTAAATAATTAAATCAATTTGATATTTTAAAAGCTATTATTGAACAAACACATACTTTTTTTTTAATTTGTTGCATCAGTTAGAGCAATCTTAGTTTATATAATTGTGTGTTATTATTCATTATGCACAAATATAGGATTTTAATAGCCTTGGATATCAAATTTGTAACAAAATTAGGCCAAGCCAATTTGACGGTAATAAAGTACATATAACTTACATAAAAATCTACAGTACGCGACAAATAATTTTTAGGTATCATCGACGCATAAAAATACATTTTCTGTTGAAATCTGGTGATTTTTTAGTAATAAAGTACATATAACTTACATAAAAATCTACAGTACGCGACAAATAATTTTTAGGTATCATCGACGCAAAAAAATACATTTTCTGTTGAAATCTGGTGATTTTTTTTTCAATGACACAATTTTTTCTCTTTACCTTTTTATAACGTACGCGACCAGGGCTGTTTTCTAGTCATTCCTGGTCTTCTAATGGCAGTGGCAGATATGTAACTTGTCTTCAAAAGTTGGGACTTCATGTAGGTGAGGTTACGTCGGCCCGATGAGTGTATGTGAAGATAATTATTGTGTGGTGTCAGTAGAAGTCTTAAACCTGATTAGATAATTGCAATTAAGGGAAAAATTCCTATTCTCCCACTGAGAATGAAACCCAAGACCTCTAAATTAGAAGCCATAAACTCTTTATTACTCACTGTACTATTGTATTTGTATTATGTAAAACATTTAATAATATTAATCTTCACCAATTTTGTTTGTTAACCAATTGATTTTAAAAGGAATTAATGTGTTTTATTTGAAAATATAGGCCTACCCGCATTGGGTTACACGCAGACTAGATTTAATGCTCGTATTTTCTGGTTTACTGATGACGAGCAGAAGGGTGTACCAATTCTGGCGAGGTGTATTAAGGTGTTTTTTCCCCTAAATTATTTCTCCTAATTTTAATTAAATTTTAGTAGAGCTTATGTAAATTATATTCTTCTCATCTCTACCTCACGAGTTTAATTAAGATGAAAATATATCGGAATAGTGGTAATGATTGGAGCAACAAAAAAGTTGTTTGTGTATTATTATTATTATTATTAGGACAGCGTCTTACTACCCGTTCGGGTTATACGCACTCACTCTAATGTGTAATGGTAGGGTGATTGGGAGATTAAATGAAGGACCTACAGTTTAACGTGGAACCCGAACCACGGTGGAGGCCTGGCATTCCTCACATTCACAAGTTGTGATTAATACACGTCTTGTCAGAGGTGAAGGAAGGGTT
>CABFOV010001566.1:0-28309 GCA_902141375.1 Timema poppense
GGTAAAGAGAAGAGGTGAATATTTATTTTTACTCCCAAAAGGCTACGAGGTATTTCTACCTGCCCATGTAGCACCCTTAACTCGTGTTCCCTACAGCCCCACCTTAAAAAGATGTAATAAGATATATATATATATATATACCTTTAATCCTACCAACCCCTTCTTTATTACATCTTTTTAAGGTGAAGATGTAACAAGATATATATATATATATATTCCTTTAATCCTA
This sequence comes from Timema poppense, assembly GCA_902141375.1. Classification (NCBI taxonomy): domain Eukaryota; kingdom Metazoa; phylum Arthropoda; class Insecta; order Phasmatodea; family Timematidae; genus Timema; species Timema poppense. The sequence continues at coordinate 230 of CABFOV010001566.1, forward strand.
CCAACCCCTTCTTTATTACATCTTTTTAAGGTGGGGATGTAGGGAACGCGAGTTAAGGGCAGTATTTTTTGCAGTTTTTTATAACAAACTTTTTTTAGCAAAGATAAATAATATAATAAATCAGTACAAAAATAAAATTTAATTTTCTTCACATGATGATATCAAAATGTTGTTGAATATCAATTTAAATATCAAATTTTTCTTTGTTTTAATGATGTCCAACAGTCGTAGGACCTACAACAGGCCAACACTGAAAATTACACAAGTACCTTACAAATACATATATTTAAACGAGAAATAAAAGATAAACATATATATATATATATACAACAATATATATGGAGGAAGAGTGGGGAACAATTTAGAAAAATAAAATCATCTCAGTGCACCCGGTCGAAATTCTAACCCCGATCTCTCCGTCAGTGGCAAACCAGCCCGGACGATATTTAACACGTTATTCCGTGTACCCATCGGAGCGGGTGTTAGTTCCTTCACTTTCTCTTGTTCTTCCACTTGCAGTGATAGTGAAGTGGTCTAAGGAGTTAGACTCACCATGCACTTGTACGGCCTCACCTGTATTGTTGTGAACGCTCGAATCCCATCTGGACGCACTGGTGTTGAATTTTCAGGTGAGATTTAACACCATATTTTCCTCACGCTATGGTTGGTACAATTCATTCAAGCTGTCCTCCTCTTGTCTAGCTACTAGTATAAGTTTTCATTAATGGGGTTTGATCGTTGTGTCTGTCCTTAGTGTTTATATAACTTCAAATGTAAGTAACCCCCTCTTAAATAAATCATAGGCACTGTTCCCGTTGAGAACGAAGGTTTTTAAAACTTTACGTATCGTCGTGCGTGTTTAGTGTTTTAATCTGTGTGTTTAGAAAGTGCAAGTTAAATACAAACATTAAAAAAATATCCTCAGGTGATGCGAATTCAGGTAAAGTACGAACTAACTATGACCAAGGTACTAAGCACTTAAAATCCCTTATCTTTGGTTTAGTGTCTGCGTAAACTAAAAAAAACATCTATTACAATCGTTTATAAAATGTTTATATTGGCCTCTTGGGCAAGGATCTGGTTTATTAGAGTCGGGAACTTTTTTCGACACTAAGATATTTGTAATGGCTTGAATCATGATCGCGTAAAATTATTATTATTATTATTATTATTATTAGCACAACGTCTTACTACCCGTTCAGGCTACACGCACTTCCGCTAATGTGTAATGGTATGGTGATTGTGAGATGAAATGGAGGACCTACAGTTTAAATTGGGATCCGAACCACGGCGGAGGCCTGAAATTCCCCACATTCACAAGATGTCTTGTCAGAGGTGAAGGAGGGGTTTGGTAATCAGATAAATTTGTGCTGGAACCGAGGATTGAACCCCGGCCACCAGCACAGAAGTATGACACCTTACCCCTAGACCAATCGCGTAAAAGCCATAACTTAGTTCTTCAGCCAAACTGTACACGCAAACTTCCTATTTTTAATCTAACATTTTGTTAGCACCGTTATTATTACTATCATCATCTTTGGTTGTATAATCTTAGGAGACAGGATGATAAAGGTAAATGATATATATTATATTTATGTATATTCACCTGGAGAGAATGATAGAACGTGACATCGCCCTTTTTAAGGGCCATTGGTAATAATAATATCACACGTCTGGGATACATCATTCGTAACCCAGTTTGTATAAATCTTACCCAGTACTAATGTACCATTACCCAGGGGAAGCCCGAATGTTCTAATCGTAAAGCCTAACTAACCAAAGCCTGGTGACCGTTGGGGTAATTCCCCTTTCGGGAAAAATACCCGAGATACCAGCCGGGAATATAACTCGTAGCCCCTAAGTTCGTAGCCAGGTGCACTGACCACTACACCATGGGCCTGGTTAGGATTAACGGTAGGAACCATTCACAGTTAATCCTTTTGGGGATTGAGTCGTAGCGTCACGAATAGGATTCACGAATGCTAAGGCATACATAGCTTTTGTCGGCTATCAGTTTGTTACTCTATTAGATAGTGGTCGGAGTGGCTAGAGATCTAGTGGTAAGAATGGCTAGAGATTTAGTGGTCAGAGTGGCCAGAGATCTAGTGGTCAGAGTGGCCAGAGATCTAGTGGTCAGAGTGGCTAGAGATCCCGAGGTTCTGGATTTGATCCCTGGCACTTCCAGGTTTTTGGCGAGGCAGTGGGTCTGGTGCATGGCCAGACTCGGACTCGTGAGGACAAATGAAGAAGTTATTTGAATGAAAAAGTAGCGGTTACGGTCCATAAAACTGATCTTAACGTCCGGAGAGTGTGTTGTGCTGACTATCTGACACTCTGTATTCGGACAAATTGGTACTGTCTTCGTTAATAGACGGAAGCCGTTCTTTCGATATGGCTTGATTGTTGGATGATGCTATAGAGTTTTATTGGATGCAATAAACATTACATTATATTCGGTGACGCTAATAAATATAATCGGGAAATATACCTACGCTAATAATACAGCCTTCCCGTTGCCACACAAAAGTGATTGATGTTTATAAAAAAAAAGTAGATTGAGGTGTATTATTATTATTATTATTAGCACCGCGTCTTACTACCCGTTCGGGTTATACGCACTTACGCTAATGTGTAATCGTAGAGTGATTGTGAGATGAAATGGAGGACCTACAGTTTAACGTGGAATCCGAACCACGGTGGAGACCTGGCATTCCCCACAAATTCCCCACATTCACAAGATGTCTTGTCAGAGGTGAAGGAAGGGTTTGGTAATCAGATAAATCTTTGGCGGGACCGAGGATTTAACCCCGGCCACCAGCAGAGAAGTCTGAAACCTTACCCCTAGACCGCCAGGTCACCATTGAGGTGTAAATTTAGACAAAAATCACAAAATGTCTTAAATAGGTATCGGTGGAATCTAAGTAACTACAAACTAATTTGAAAGGTCAATTTATTTTTTCACCGCGTCTTGGTACCCATTCGGCTTATGCAGACACGCAATACATAAACCACGCTAATGTAATCGAGATGAGGAAGGTAAGGTCTTAGAATAAATGTACCCGGTTTTGCATTGAAGGGAGGGTGTAAAAATTCCTTAGGGGTAAAACAACTTTCAGTACATCCGACTGGAACTCGAACCTTGTTATCACCGTCATCAACAATACTATCCGACATTAGAATTACGCGTTGGATCATACGACCATCAATGCGGGTAAAATATTAAAATTGAGTTATATAAACTCACTACAAGCTCTAAACCCTTGACTCATCAATCGTAAAAAAAAAACTGACGGGAAATTACCCCCAGGGGCCGGATCAATCGGCACTCACGTTACACTCAACCTTTTAGTCCGTAAAAGGGTCGAGAACAGGACTGAGTGGAAGGTTCCGTCACAAGACAAGATGTCTTCAAGTCGTCTAGTTCCCCAGATGGTCAAACCACCCGATCTGACCATTTAGAACGATTGGGGCGACAGTGTTTAAAGACGACAGATCCATTACTCTAACAAGACCCCTCACTGTTATCCTATCCATCTCTCCTTTTCTTCCAAGAAACACGAAGAGTAGAGAAAGGTATGAACAGAAAGCAATTGGAGGAATTTAAGTGAATGGATCGACGGCCTGATGGCTCAACTAGACGTACCTATTTCCTTTTTGACCTTTTATTTGCGACGACGATAAAGCCTTAATTGAATATTGTGTTAATAAAACATATGGCAGACTTTAATTTGTCGCTTAGTAATATTTGAATATGAGGTTTGCTATTAAAAAAATATGGTTTAGCCCAAAATGAAGTTTAAAGAGACTAAGAGTGTTCTCTAAATAATTATAAATAGCCTTATATTTTGATGTGAACACTTTCAAAATAAATGGTACGGTTCACAACACAGATTTTATCTGAAGACTACCAAAAACATATATATGTTTGTTCATCAACTATTGTTTTTATAAAAATATATTTCAAATAAATTATCTTTATTTTTTAATTGTACTACATTATTATTATTATTACTACCCGATCGGGCTACACGCACTTATGCTAATGTGTAATGGTAGGGTGATTGTCAAATGAAATGGAGGACCTACAGTTTAATGTGGGATCCTAACCACGGTGGAGACCTGGCATTCCACACATTCACAAGTTGGGATTAATACACGTCTTGTCAGAGGTGAAGGAAGAGTTTGGCAATCGGATAAATCTGTGCCGAGACTGAGGATTGAACCCGGACCCCCAGTACAGAAGTCTGACACCTACCCCTAGACCCCCAGGTCACCCAATTCTACTACAACTTTACAATGTTATTTTATTTCCTATATTAAATAGTTGCGAAGATATGATCAAATTTTTGAAATTTCTGCAGCTTTAAAGTACCCTTAAAGTCATTTCAATTGGGCGAGAAGGGTGGGGAAATAGAAATTTAGTTTTTCATGTTACACAATGGATAGATACTACAAGGTTTAATCAAGACTGTTAAAGTGGATTTCAAGAAAATTGATTTTATATATTTTTACTCGTCAGTAAACTACCCTTAATTATAGTGTTAAATATATAATTACAAAAAAACCCTCGGAGAACCTTATTATAACACAAGATACCAAGTTGTAGCTTGATAAGTGAAATGTATTTGGCTCTAGGCCGAGATAGATACCTAGGCACACATCATGAAAATATTTTTTCTGCTTCACGGAGGCATGAAACTTTGACATTTTATCAAAAACTTGAGTTAGATATTTTTTTGCAAACGATCACAATACTTCTCTCTCTAAGGTGTTAAGAGATTAAAAAATATATATACATGAAATATTAGCTAAGTTTCAACAACGTTTTACGCAAATTATCGTAGTTTTAATATCAAGTTGGCTTTAGGGTGCTAGCTCTAGTCCTGAAAATGACAGATATTAGGGCTGCAAGAGAGAATTCCAATACAATTTGACAACAAATGATAGCCACGACATGGGTGGGTGGGGTGGGGTGGGAAGGTAATAATCCTTGACTTGTATTAAGAGGGCTTTGTGCTTGATAACTAAAAGGGAACATTAGGAAAAAAGTTGAGCTAAGTGGAACTGTTCCGGCCCTTAGAAGAAAGACTGGTAAAATGTGTTACTAAATATTTTCTGAACGTCATAATACTTCCTTATCTTAGAGATAAAAATGTTACTAGAACTTATTTGATATATATTTTCTAGAACATGGGATCCTTCGGTCTAAATAGTTTGGGAAACCCCTGTTCTAAGGCGTAACTCTCGCAATAGACTACACTGCCGATGACGAGAAGATCTGGGTTTGATCCAACTGAGGGTGGTTTTTCCCTAAATGGTTTTCCAATATCTCTCCGCGCAAATGTGGGTCCATTTTCTTTTAATTCAACCTTTATAATACCTAACTGCCTATCACATCGATACATTAGTGCATAGGCGTATAACCCGCATGGATAGTATAAAAAATTAGACTTGCTGGGAATAAAAGGTGAGGGAATTCAGTAAGTTCCAATGATGCGTTCTTTAAAAAAAAATCATCTTATGTGATAAAAAAAAGTACAATTTAATTTAGTACTGAAATCACGTAGTAGTATTTATCTATTGTCAGTGCGGCAACTGCGCTTCTAAAAATTCCTTCGTGGGCCTACAGTAGCCCCATGACTTTTTTGGTGCTGACTGACAGCTGAAAGCTGACGGCTTTGAAAAGTTATCAGCCCAAATTATGTATCCCTACACCGAACTATATGATCTGCAAAAACGTGTTTTTTGCAGCTGTCACTTTTGACAGTCAAAATTTAGGTATATACCTAAATGTTGACTGTCAGAAGCCAGCTGCTAGCTGTCAGTCAGCACCAAAGGAAGCCACGGGGTTAAATTGAGTAGGTTCTGTCGTCCGTCGGTGGTTGCAGATTTCGCAGAATTGAACTGAGAGGATCATGCGCACATAACTCTAAATGAGGTATATATTTCAGGTGTGAAACTAACTAAAAAAAACAAAATTGTCATCACGTCTTGTCGCGCGTGAGAGATGTCGACGAACTTCTGCAAGCCTTGGAGAAAGGATCAGGTTTAGAAAGACAAAACGTCCTTCACGTGTCACGCATGCGCCTCCCTCACCTTTTTTTATTCACAGTTGAAAACATGTTGTTGTTTTTTGCCTCCCAAGACCTAGCTCTATGTATGAAATGTTCTGTGTGCGACTTTAAAAACTTACACGATGATTTATTCAAGGCTATAGCTCCTTGCTCCGAATCTTACTTACTACCCGTCAGGGCTATAATTCCGTCCCCAGTCTTCCCCAAATTTGGGTTAAACGCTTATATACTAATTTATCTAATGTGTTTGGGACAGGAAAGGTTGAATTTAGAAGAAGCGTGCCCAAATTTGCGCGAAGGGAGAGTGGAAAACCATTTAGGGAAAACCACCGTCACTAAACTTGACCGGAATCGAACCGTGATCTCCCCGTCATCGCCTTAGACCATGAGGCCACCAAAGGGATATAGACAGAATTAGGAAAGTGGAAGAATTTACAAGAATTGTACATGCATTTGTGTGGAGGAAGATTAAGAACAATTTTCTAGACATCTCATAACTGTTTAATTAAATTCTCCCCTCTTACGTTTTTTTAAAATAAAAAAAGAGAGACATATGGAATAATTGTATTGTTTGCTCCATTTAAGTTCATTTAATCCCGTGATATTATAAAAACTGTTGTTTTATCAAAATGAGCAAAGAGCTAAGTTCAACTTCCCCCTTTGAATATATTATCCACAGCTCCATCAAAGCTTTGCGCTGCTAATAACTAATCTTCTTGATGCTGCCTCCATCACCTTTGAATACAAACCTATCATATGTTGGGTATTAACTTTGAGTGAGGTTTAATTATTGATGCGGGCCCTCCAGGAAGCTTTCGGAACCAGATATATCAAAAAAATAAACGAGGATAATCCTGTTAATTGGGAAGTTTTGTAAAAAAAACAACACACACGATAAGTTGTATTTATTTTTAACACCGCATCTTACTACCTGTTCAGATTATACGAATATATGATCATTTAATCTGATAGGGTAGGGATAAGGAAGGAAGAATTTTCGTGGACAAAGAGTGGGAAACCATTCAAGAAAAATCCCCCACAGTAGACCTGACCTGACCGGGGCTCGAACTCATACCTCTCCTTCATAAGCAGGCCAGTCTAACACGAGAGTTACTGATAGCTTGGACCATTCTTTGTATATATAACCATAATGACTCTCCCCCATATGGTTAATTACATCACTTTGCCATTATCAATAATAATTGTCATTTGTCTGTCAATATAAGGATGGGTTTATAGTAATGCATAGCGCACAGCTAGAAGCGAATAGTGTATTATACATAGGGCCAGTTTCATAGTCAAATTTAGCACGCCTCAAGTGCGGCGCTACACTAAATACAAGACGACACCTACCTAAACTCGAATGGAATGGGCCGTTCTCGCATAGGAAACTGGCCCATTCAATTCTGGTTTAGGTAGGTGTTGTCATGAACTTAGTGTAGCGCCGCACTTGAGGCGTACTAAATTTGACTATGAAACTGGCCCATAGTGTGCAATAAGTTGAAACAAATTATTTTCAACGATAGCGTTCATAAATTAATACATATTGAATAGTGAGTAGTGCATAATGCATAAAGTTTTTTAACTTTAAATTTATATGCGCCATGCATGGAGCTTAGCTTAGACAACCCTTGAACTTGAGACATTTCAGATAGTTAGAATGGGATACATACTTTAACCAATCAAAAACCATAAATTACTTACTCCATGGCATTAGAAACTACAAAGTTCATTGCAGCATTTACAAAAGTATGCCACCTATCCCTATCTTGAGCTAATTCTATCCAATCAACCTCATTATACCCTATTTCTTTCAAATAATTTTGAGACGTAAATAATTTTAATATGAAGGTCTAATATAGTTAAGGATTTAATTTAATCTTAAGGTTGAATAAGCGTTTATTTGAATCATTAATCATAATTCAGCATGCACCTAAAAAGTTGTTCCTTTTTATAATAGTTGTAATAAAAATAGTATAATTATGATGTGGTCGTTTTAACTTATTTTGGAAAAATGATTATATCCACAATCATTATATATTAATTTATAATATAAGGAACGTACTCAGATGTTACATTTACTTAAATTGATTGTTATAACTTATTTTGGTCAATTAAATTAAGATGAAAATAAGAAAATTAACGTGCAAGGTAATTTATTTAAAGAAAGACCTAATTTACCATGAATTATCAAGTCAATTAAATTAACTCATCATAATTCATGATAAATTAGATCTTTCTTTAAATAATTCATCTTTCACATTATTTTTCTTATATTTATCTTAATTTAATTGACCAAAAGAAGCTATACCAATTAATTTAAGTAAATGTAACATATAAGTACGTTCCTTTTATTATAATTTCATATTTCTCTTTACTACAACTATAATGAATATTACTAAAATTATTATATAACTTAGAGAGTTTTCAAAGATATTCTGTTAATTTATCTTATTTAATCATTTGTTTTTGTATTTCATCTAAACTTTTTTTCTAGTACATATTTAATATTTAGAAGTTTTCCTATTATTTCGCAATATTTAGTTGTAACTCTAAACTTTTTTTTTGTATTACTTGTTTCTCATATTAAAAATTGTTTTGTTTATAAAATCCTTTGGTAGAACTCTTTTGTTTCCATTTTCTTTTGTATTATTCTATTAAATAAAGTGAAAAGTTTAAAGAAAACCTTTAGGGAAATACTTTTATAAATGTTGTCTTCAAAGTACGTCAAAAATTAAGTAGATTACAGCTACTTAACGAATTAACTATTTATTTGTTTGCTTGGGAAAATTGTCAAGTTTAAATGCTTGCCAAAATTCGCGGTGAGTTCCAGCTCATTTTAAGGTGTGAGATGTGGGTAATGCAAGTTAATGGTGGTGTTTTTGAAGTTTTTATACAAAAAAAATTGTGTATAAATAAAATATTATATTTTTCCGGTAGAAACACAGAGTTGAATGTTCTACATATGGTGACATCAAGCGTTATTGAATATCTGTGAAAATTATAGAAGCACGACAAACCCTTTTTAATTTAGAAAAAAAAAAATGTCATTAAATTCCAGGACACCCTAGACAGATATTCAAGAAATGTTGAGGTCAGAATGTGGAGAAAATTAAATAATATGTTTACATTGAAGATACCTTTAATTTATTTGGGACAAAAAAGTTTTTTCCTTTAAAAACTGTAAAAAAAACCTGCCCTTAACTTGGGTTTATTGCAATCCATCCTTAGTTGTCTTGATATAGAGTTCTCTAAATTCACATTTTTTTGTAAATTCCCTTGCAAAGTGGTTTTCATCTAAAGCGACACTAATGCTTCAAAAGAGCGGCATTTAAAAGTCAGTTAGAGGTGAAGTTGATGCTAAATCATTGTGACGTTTATGTGACCTGGGGGTAACGTTAATATTACCCAAGTACAGTAGCCCCATGGCTTCTTTGGTGCTGACTGACACCTCACCGCTGACTTCTGACAGTCATCATTTAGGTGTATACCTACATTTTGACTGTCAGAAGTAACAGCTGCTAAACACATGTTTTTTCAGATCATATGGTTCGGCGTAGGGATACGTAATTTGGTCTGGTAACTTTTTAAAGCTGATCGGTCAGCACCAAAGTAGCCATGAGGCTACTGTAGTAACGTTGATATGACCTAAACGTAATATTGCAATTGATTTTAAAGAAGTTCAAAGATTTATTTTTATGTTGTGTTGGATAATAAATACTATAAATGAACATTTTTAAATTTTTGTGTGCGTTGTAAGTACTGAACACAGCGACGTGTGGTCAATTCCGGACAAAATGAAGCAATGAGGCTACAATAAAGGGGCTCTGATGGACCCTTGTATAATTAGAAGCTCACACTGGTCTTTTTATTTTTGATTTTTGTATAGTTAAAAGTATTCGGGGAAGAAAGGAAGAGGGGGTGACCCAAACTATGCATGGAATAAAACAAAATAATTGGTGATCTTAAAAATATCACCACAATCTTTAAATTATTACTATTATTATTATTAGCACCGCGTCTTACTACCCGTTCGGGTTATACGCACTTACGCTAATGTGTAATGGTAGGGTGATTGTGAGATGAAATGAAGGACCTACAGTTTAACGTGGAATCCGAACCACGGTGGAGGCCTGGCATTCCCCACATTCACAAGATGTCTTGTCAGAGGTGAAGGAAGGGTTTGGTAATCAGATAAATCTGTGCCGGGACCGAGGATTGAGCCCCGGCCGCCAGCACAGAAGTCTGACACCTTACCCCTAAACCGCCAGGTCACCCATTAAACTATATACATAATAATTGTGGTTCTATCCCAAATAAAAATAATAATAATAAATTGCTTTAACTTAATTTTCCTCTTATTTTCTTTTTTGCCTCTTTAATTTTAGAAGCGTATAACCCGAACGGGTAGTAAGACACGGTGCTAAATTATTATCATTTAATTTTAGGGAAGCGTTGCTTCCCTTGCTTCCATTGAATAAACGCCATTGACTGTACATAATAGTACACACGTTATATAATATTTAAGGATTATATTTTTAGCTTATAATCTGAACGGGTACAAAGACGTGGTGCTAAAAAAAAAGTACTATATTTTCAATAAATCCTTTTAGTGTGAAATATTCTCCTTTTTTACTCTCAATAAGCTCAATTATCCAGATTTTTTATTTCAAAGACTATCCTATGTCCTAATTAATTCTTATAGTCGGGTTTATATTGTATGTAGGCTTACATCCCCCTTAATTAGCTTGTTCTTAATTGGTAAAGAAAAAAAAATAGACTAGATAAATCAACCCAGAAACAATACACCTCAAATAAATGTGTTTCTTTCCTTTATACTCGAACGGAATAAAAAAAACTAGGGAAAAATAGATAAATGAGATAAAAAGTTCCAAGTTCACGAGCTCAAGCCGGAAATAGGAAAATCCCAAAGTTATTTTCATCTCACTTCTCCTTCTCTTGGATATTTATTTTTGGTTCACGTGTTACTCACTTTTTTTTTAGGTGTCTTTGTTCTGGTTGACTCTGCTAAGAGAAACGGGCGTCTCTGCGCATGCGTCCAGGGTCGAAAGGAGTAACATCTGGTCCAGTCGTAAGTTCTAGTCTCTACCGCAAGTTCAACTTGGATCGTAAATAACTCTAGTAAAACATATTAGTGAAACAGCAGAATCATCTTGGAGAAATTTGAACTTGTTGATCAAGTCGTTTCTACATATCAAAATGATAAAAAAAAATAACTAGTAATTAAAATAAAAAGAGTTACAAAATAGTACATACTATTTAAAATAGTTCCTTATAGTATGCAACCAACATTTAAAAAATCTGTGTTAAGTAAATCACTGTTCAATAATAAAAATTTCAGATACACGAAAAAGCACCCTTAAATTATAAAAGTTGAATCAAAAATAAATTATGGTAACCCAATAAACATTTTTTTTAGCAACCCGTTTATTTTATACGCATGCATACTAATTACGCATATATATATTTGGAATATGTAAGGTTTAATTTTGAGTAGGTGTACCCTCATTTGTGTGCAGGTAGAGTGGGAAGCAATTTAGGAAACAATACCTTCAGTGAACCCGACCGAGATTCAAACGTCGATCTCTCCGTCATAGGCGGTCTAGTCTATTGTGAGTCTGACGCCTTAGACCATTTGACTAATGAAGTGGGTTACCATTAAACTACTTTTTGTTTAATTTGTTTCTAGCAAATTCAACAAACTATCTTATTTAGAATGTTAAACATTTCATAAATGTAATATTTTGAACAAAATTGTTAAAACATTTTCGGAAATTTTTAAATTTTTAAGAATAAATCATCAATAAAATATTCTCAATTTTAGTTCTAGAACTAATGTCTAGATTTTCCCTTGAAGTATTATCATGAAACATTTAAATTTCAAATTTGAAATAAATCCATCCAAATAGTTTTGGTTGTAGGCCCGGGTAAAGACAGACCGACAAGATCCATCATAGTAGTCTCAAGGTCAACCTTTTCAGGAGTGAAATACTTACTTTATGAGAAAGTAAAAAGGCACAACTAGGTTACATGATTTTTTATTTTATTACGAATATTCTTATTAAATTTCTTATAAGTAAAATTAAAGGATTTTTAGCTTTTATAATCTTTATGAACAAACGTAATAATAAAAATATTGTATTTTTCTTGGAAACCTAGAAAACTAATCAATTTTGAAACAAAATTCTGTGCCTACTGTGATTTAATGAGAACCTTCATCTTACTAAACAAATTAATTTTATCAAAGCTAGGATACTAATTATTATTATTATTATTATATACATTTGATTGGCATTTAGTTGGTGAGAGAGTTCTTGAGAAATCTGAATATACCTCCAGTTAAATGAAAGTAAATTATTTTAAGTATAAAATCTATAAAATTTCTTATTTTAAAATATAAAAAATTTATTTAAAGTTTACTGCTAAATATCATTATTTGCCTGATAGGTAATGTAACTATCGATTAGAATATTAATTGATTCAACTTAAAATTGTATCGAGCTCGATTGTATATTTTGTTGATTGAATTTTTTAATTTTCAAGCCATGCGTATATTAGAGCTAAATGTTTATTCCCGCCCCCCTTCCTCCCGCCCCCCTTCCTCCCCCCCCCCACAATCAATCTTCGTTGTGTATAGTTTTATTTATGTTAAAACATTTCTATGACATTTTTATTTTTTAGATTATAAACTTATGCATTACATTTATCATGAATCACGAGAAAAATAATAATTCATGAATAATTGTTAAAATATTACGTAGATATTTCACTAAGGCTTTCAGTGAGATAGATTAGAAATAATGATGAAGATTAATGTATCAAATGTTAGCTTGAAAGCAATGTCTTTAAAAGCTTTTTCCTACTTTAAAAACATTGTTACTTTATCACTACTCAGTAAAAAAAAGTTACATCAATCAATTTTAAGATAGAGTGAAAATAATATATATATTTACTTTATCATATAGAAAGTATTGTAGTCGTGAACGAATTCAACCGTAGTATTATTATTGATCTTAACGTTTTATGTGAACCCAAAATATAATAAATGTAACAGGGTACTGCACAGATATCCCCTCTTTTATATTAAACTAGAGACGTTTATTATAAACTCGTAGGATTTGTGAAAGGAAATAATTTATATTATTGCATAACCACTGCACTAAAGAGCATACACGAAAGAGCATAACAATTAATTTCACATTTAATAAACCTGAATAAAAAATACTTATATTTGCTTATAATTCAAAAACTATCTTTTATAAAAAAAATTAAATAAAAGGTTTTTTTTTAAAGTATGGGAAGCCGGGATATTTTGGAACAACTTCACTTTTATTTTATGTATTTATTATTTTTCAATAAATCCTTTCTATTTTTTTACGGGTGTAAGATTTAGTTTTTTTTTCAGAGTGTTTGAAAAGTTTATGTTTGATTATACGCATTTATTTAGCTTAGCATATTTATTTAAAATTAAAAACTGCTTTTTGTTGTAAGCTGCCTCTTTAACGCGGTATGTTGAAACACCAGTAGGGGCTTGTTGCAACAATAATTTTAAATCATAAAATTTATCATATTCATAAAATACCCAGTTGAACAATGTGAAACTGATCTTTTTTGTACCCAGCCAATGGATCTATATTTTATAAGCCCTGCACAGCACCCAGTCTTTTAAGTCTTTTACCAAATTCCTTATTATTGAACAAACAATATGTTTAACCATTATCTGTTGAGCTATCTTTTAATTATATGTTCCTCTTGGCGGGTTTTATTTTATTCTTTATTTCTCTTCTTTTGCGAAATAGTTGAAACTTTTTTAGATTTTAGTTTTTATTCTTGTAAAGCTAATTTTTCTTCTACTAATACGGCTTTTTCTGGGGTGTCTGAGTTTAAAACAAATTAAAATGTTTATGGAAAGTTTTTATTACCCGGAATAAAGTGGATTTAAGGAAAATAGAACCTAAGGTATGTATTTATATAAAAACCTAGAGTCTACACTAGATATTGGTTTTAAAACATATGTTTTATGACTTTGATAAATAATAAAACCAAAATACATTCTTATAAATGGCACGCATTGTTTTATAGATGAATTATTTTTTAGTATTCAGCAGCTAGGTATTTCTAATTCCGTATATCAATAAGTTGTTAATATTTACATTTATTTTATTTAAGATTAATATGTACAAATAATGTTCAATTAGTCTCACGTCCAAGGGGTGAATTGCAACACTCGTTACAAATATCCCCACATAATGTAATTGTTATTTGTACTAAAAAATGACGAGATTACTTATTATCTACAGATAAACTCTAATGCCAAACAAATCCTACAAAAATGTGTTCTTTGATTATAATGATCTAGATTATATAGAATCTAACTATATATATATATATAGAATCTAACTATATATATATATAGAATCTAACTATATATATATATATAAGATGGAATTAGAACACACAGGACACATAAAAACAGAAAATCAACTTTAAACCATGAATAAAAGATACACATCTGTCCGCACTTGTTTATTTTAACCGACTACTGTAAAGCTATGATCTATCGTAGTGGCGTGAACTATTTCAAAGTGCTCCCGTTGCAACTACCCTCAGTCTCCCTTACTACATATTTACAATGACTAATTATTTCGTATCTCAAATAGTTACGGAGATATGATCAAAATTGGAAATTTCTGCTTATGTTCACAGGAAAATGATAATTTATATTTCGTTTGTAATATTTAACAGTGCATAAATACCTAGTTTATTTAAAAATCATAGTATCAAATTCCGAGAAAATTGATTTTGTCTCTTTCTGCCCTCAACTAAGTTACTCTTAATTTTTGAGTTAAATATCCAAATTCAACAACCCTTCGCGGGGAATTAAAATCTTAGATACCACGCTCTAGCCCAATCGGCAAAATGGTTTCAGCCCAAGTCCACAGACAAATAATAAACCTCAATCTCCGGGTTAAAATTGTTGCGCTCCTTTTGGAAGCTTGAGTCCTTCACCACTATGATCGCTGCTGTTAGTCCTATCATCACCCAGCAGTGACACTAGCGAAGCCCAGTGTTGAAGAACTCAATCAAGCTGGCAAAAGGAGCGCAGCAAAGCCCCCGTGAGGTTGAGAGTCTGTTTCTTTCTTGTTTGTGGCCTAGGCTAAGATACATACAAACATACATCGAGAAAACAACTTTTTCGATTTCAGGGGGTCATGAAACATCGAAATTTATCACAATCTCAAATTCATTGATTTTGACGATCACAATACTTCTCTTTCCGAGGGATCAAGAGAAAGTAAAAAGTGAGCTTTGTGATAATTATGACGATCAAAATGTATGACTGGGTTTGTACCCTGGGCTAAAACCAAAACTATTTAATGTATTTTGTTAAAACCTGTTATTTAGATGTTTTAGGGTCATAACGCTAAGCTAAATCATTATTTTGATTCTTAACTTAAAATCAAGGGTAGTTTACTAAATAAGATTATAGAAAATTTGATTCTTAAAAAAAATGCTTTAACAGTTATGATCAAATTTAATAATTCTGGAGGGTTATAATTTTATTTTAAACACTGTATACTTTATTTTCAAAGATAAACTTTTAAGGATATTTTGCAGATAGCTTATGTTTGAAATTTTTTAAATATTTTGAAAATGAACGATTTTGTTCAAAATGAGTAGGCCTATTTGATTAGTGCCGTTTATATTTTATGTAATAAAATATTAACGTATTTTGGCCTCATAAATAAAAAATTATGTTGGTTAACAAATGATTGATTTTTGAAAATTTGAAATATTTTAAAACAGGTTATAGACATTTTGTTTAACATTTATATCTGAAGAGTGCTGCATATAACTATCAAAATAATGACTATTTTTTGAGTAAATATTATCATTGGTAATTTTACTGATAAACTATTTTTAAGTATTCGGGCAAACGATATGTATGTACGTTTGGGTTGGGGTATTTATTCATGCAATATACTTGTTTTCTTAAATTTTTATGGAACAAAATTATAACTAGTTTTATTACCATTTATTTTTATGTGAATTTAGCGTGAACTTTGAAACTACTGTTTATATCCACACACGAATAACCATTTAACTTATCTCAAAGACAATAAACAGAGATCCATTCCGCCATTTCACCATTGTAGTCCCAACAATGATTTATTAACATACCTGGACTAAAATTCAGGTTTCTTAAGTGTTATTATTATTATTATTATTATTATTATTACCACGTCTTACTACCCGTTCGGGTTTTACGCACTTAAGCTAATGTGTAATGTTAGGGTGATTGTGAGATGAAATGGAGGACCTACAGTTTAACGTGGAATCCGAACCAACGGTGGAGGCCTGGCATTCCCCATATTCACAAGATGTCTTGGTCAGAGGTGAAGGAAGGGTTTGGTAATCAGATAAATCTGTGCCGGGAGCGAGGATTGAACCCCAGCCATCAGCACAGAAGTCTGACACCTTACCCCTAGACCGCCAGGTCACCTGTTTTCTTAAGTAATTAGTAGGATGTGCTACAGACTGAGTTAAGAAATACGGTGCACTAATTCAGTAGGTTTACATTCTTTGACCAAATGATTACAGTAAGTTGTTTGTTTTTGAAGTAATCTGTTTATTTCCACGCCAAAATAACCTTGGAGCAAATTCTACGTCTGCGTTAAATAAGCTATTCCCAGCATCGTTAAGTTTAAAGGTATCTTAGATTAAATTTAAAGGAATAAAGTCCCCCACTTGTCCTGTCCGGTACCTTTGCTCAGTAGTTAGCGTGTCTGTCTGCTGAGATAAGGGTCCCATGTTTGATTCCTAACATGGTTGAAAAATATGTCATTGATGAGTTGTGTGTTTCCCCTTCAACAGTGATGAATTAACGGACGGGGGGCTGGTTGTTGTACCTGTTGTAGATTTAAATCATTTTATAGGTCGTGTGGTGATATAATCATTCGGTTGAGTAAGTGCACTATAAATACCTAAGGTCCTTTATCTTCAACATTAATTTACAAATGATATTAATTTTTGTCATATATTATTTTTCCCGCCCTATCCGACTCAATGGCGTAGTTAGCTAACGCGCTGGTTTCGTGTTGAAGGATGGGGATATTAAGGTTCGAATCTCGATCGGGTGGACCGGCGTTGGTTTTCTAGATGGTTTCCCAATCTCCCTCCACGCAAATTCAGGTTCACTTCCTCTAAAGTCAACCTTCCAAGTTCCTAGCCCATTAGCGTAATTAATACTTAATCGTATAAATCGAACGGGTAGTAAGACGCGGTGCTAAATAAATCAACATGTTCCCACTGCATTTAACTAATCATTCAAACTAAGCAAATTAATGACGATAGTATTGTGTCCATAATTATTTAGATGAGATGTACCTGCATTTGGTTGAAAGGAATGTGGGAAATCATTTTGGGGAAAAAACGACTCATTATATCCAACTGGGACTTGAATCCTGCCCCCTGGTCATAGGCAAGACAAACTATACAAGTTTGTAATTCAACCAGCATGCCCACCGATACAGGTCTCTTATCACCAATTCTCCATGTGTTATTTATCAGACGATTAGTTATCAGTTTATTTTAAATAACCATTCCTTGTACCATTGGCTTAGTTAGTATAACAATTCCCGTATACACAATTTAAAATGATGTAAATTAACAGCCCAAAATTAGAAATAAAATCCTACATAATACATAATTAATATAAAATATTATTATGACATTATTATATAAAATTCATAGTTATCTATCTGAATTTTCTTTACAGAAAATCCATAAAAACTAGTATCAGTATTTCTTTTGGACACAAATATAATGTGTAAAACATTCTTGTTCAGAATATACATTTTATTAAAGTTATAGAATAATTTTTTGTTTAGTGAAAGCGGGCTTGACTTTGATCTAGGAGGTCAGGGTTCGATTGATTTGCACCGTAAATAAGTGATTTTTCACGATGCGGTTTCCATGAGCTCCAAAGGCAAATACTGATACCTTTTCTTCTTGCTCTACGGACCTTTAGACTAAAATAGCTGGAGTGGTGTCTTTTCACGACACGCAACTAAAAATAATTTCACCTCTTCTTACCTCTGTTGTCATAGTTTATGCACATTAGTCACTGAAATTAACGCGATAAATTGTAACTAACATATGACGAGAAAGGTTAATCCTAAGAAAATTCTCCAGAAAATGCGATAATCTATTGCAAAAAAAAAATCACATTTCATCTGGTCGTGATCGAAGTCAGGACTCCAGAGTAATCGCGAGCAATACTAACCATTCACTTAAATGATCAAAAATGTTTATTTTTTACTGTTAATTTTATATCAATTATTTTCACAATTTCATAAATATATAGAGATCACCACCAATTCCCGCGTGGTTCATGGTGTCAAGCTCACAACAGCCTGGATTGACGATGATGGGCTAGAAGAGCTCGGAATCTCGGCTTGGGCTTGATTTTTCACTGGAACATACTTATACACTTTTCAAATGCGTGTGCATTTAGTCTAATTTAAGCTAGCCCTCTTAATGCCAACCCTTTAGGTCAAGTTGTTAATAGCCGTGGTACCCACTTTGGTGGTTGAATGGACAAAGGTGTTACTCTCGCAATATACTTGACTGCCAATGACGGGGAGATCGGAGCTCGATCCCGGTCGGATGCACTAAGGGGGGCTCAACTCTCCTTTCATGCAAATGTGGGTGCACTTATTATAAATCAAACCTTCCTCATCCCTAACACATTAGAATAATTAATGCATATGCGTAAAATCTGAATAGGTATTAAGATTATTACTATTATTATTATAAGCACCGCGTCTTACTACCCGTTCGGATTATACGCACTTACGCTAATGTGTAGTGGTAGGGTGATTGTGAGATGACATGGAGGACCTACAGTTTAACGTGGGATCCGAACCACGGTGGAGGCCCGACATTCCACACATTCACAAGTTGTCTTGTCAGAGGTGAAGGAAGGGTTTAGTAATCAAATAAATCTGTACCGGGACCGAGAATTGAACCCCGGACCCCTCAGCACATAAGTCTGACACCTTACCCCTATACCGCCAGATCACTGGGTATTAATACACGACGCTAATATATATATATATATATGCTATAGAAGAAACTTTGCGAAACTTCTATGATAAGCCACCCTAACTGTTACGTTTATATCCCGCGACTCATTTCCTCCCCATTGAATCCTTATTCGCTGGAATCCAAAACAATCTTCAGCTGTCAAAAGTTCCACGTAATATCCTACTCTTACCATTATAAGCCATATCGGTATCCAAGACTCGAAGAACTTACTGTAAAGTATCACAAACAAAAACTCGATGAAATGTTGAGCAAGCATTTTCACTTATTTCTGCTACTTTATCCTTTCATCGTTTATTCAGGGCTTTGCCCAAACATTTTGGACGCTTGATTGCGAAAGAGTCTAAGAGATGAAAAAAAACAAAAAAAAAACTGATTTTCTAAATATTAGTTACCGTTTATTGTAAAATAGTGACAAATTATAATATTTAATATCAAATCTGGCAATAGTACGCATCTAAATATTTTAAAACACCCCGAAAAGAAAAATGTATATTCTAGAGCGTGCCTTTGGTTCGAAGAAAAATTTAGAAAATACAAATTTTTATGGTCAAATTTGAAAACGTGCTACCATTAGATTATTGTTATTTTATAGGTATTGATAATATCTTTCAAAAGTGACAGCTGCAGATAACATGACATGATGTATGAATATACTAAAAAAATTTTAGTAACTTTAGTAATTAATAGCTACTCTTTCTCCTACCAAAATAGGATATAAATAATTCCCTACAGTTGCTTGATGATGATTATGATATTTTGTTTATTATGACAGTATTTAACGTGCAATTTAAAAAAAAAACCTATCATATTGATACACGTATTACAAACTAACATAACCAAGTAAAACATACCTAGGTCCTGTTGCTTACATAAGGTAGGGTGCCTTGAACATATTTTTTTTAAATGGCAAAAGTGGGGAAGGCTGTATCTAAATACATACCTACAGTACAGTACAGTACAGTACATTACACTACAGTACAATACACTACAGTACACTACAACACACTACAGTACACTACAGTACACTAAGTACAGTACAGTATAATACAGTACATTACAGAACTATACAGTACAGTACAATACAGTACAGTACAATACAATACAGTACAGTACAGTACAGTACACTACAGTACAATACAGTACAATAGAGTACAGTATAATACAGTACAATACATTACATTACAGTACAGTACAGTACAGTATCAGTCCCAGCTACGACTCCCGGAATGTTCGAAAATTAATCATTGATGAAAATATGGGCTTTACCCTTTCACATTGATAAATTAACGGCCGAAGATGGGATGTTGTGCCTGTCCTAGGTTTAAGATAGATTAAAAGACAAATGAAGCTACGACAGGCCTAGCAAGCTGGTTGCGGAAAAGATATGGCTCGAATAAAAAAGTGACCCAGGTCACAGGCTGGAAACAGTAATGATGAACAAACATATTGGCCCTATAAATACACACACACTTGTACCACACACATAAAGAAATACATACAAACAATTTTATAACAATTATATTGAATCTTACACAGTTTTAAAGTAAAGCGGTAACCGATATTTCAAGAAATTTTTGCAGCCAGATTTTATTTTTCCTAATATTTGGACGTAGTTTTAAATGGTATCTTAAGTTTGAAGCTAAAATACTATATTCAGCTATTTTGTGCTAGGCTAAGCTGATTTGACAGTGGAGTTCAGGGTTTGAATTCCAGCTGGTTGTATAGAGGATAATTTTTCCTAAAAGATTTACCACTCTCCCTACACGGAAATTCAGGTACATTAAATCTGAACCTATACTTTATTAATTTCCACTACCTAAATGTGGTTAACCCGGATGATTGGTAAGCCTAAAACAAAATAAAACAAAATTTGATTGTCCTGCGTCTTACTATCCGTCTGGATTAAATATAAGGTATGAATAAGACCTAGTAGTATTAAATAAAATACCATTTATTTTATCTCCCGACTATACTTTGATAAGCAATGGTGCAAAAAAGTTCGCAAATAATTTGATTCTATTGAACTAGTTTAAGGTGTGGTCGACGGGTGCACGAGTAATTTTACAGTTTTTATAGCATTATATGTTTTTGGCCAAAATAAATAAAATATTTCTCCAGTAGCAATATATAATTTATTTTTCTGCACATGCTGATATCAAGAGATCTTGAATATCTCACAAGGGTGTCCTGGAGTTTTGTCAAAACCTTTTGAATAAAGAGAATAGGTTTTGACAAAATTCCAGGACACCCTAGACAGATATTCAAGATGTGTTGATATTAGCATGTGCAGAAAACTAAACTCTATATTGCTACTGAAGAAATATTTAATTTATTCTGGCCAAAAAAATGCAATTCTATAAAAACTGCAAAAATACTTTCGCTCCCTTTGGCCGCACCTTAAAGGTTATCTACAGATAGCGCTCTTCAATGTTGCTACGCCTAATTTTAACGGACATTAATGAGCTTAGGCCTTTTTTCGAAGTGATCCGAGTCTTAAGGCGAGAATTTTTTTTTCAGTTTTCATATCAAAACATTTTTTGACCAAAATAAATAAAATGTTGCTTCTGTAGAAACATAGTATTTAGTTTTCTTCACTTGGTGACCAGGGGCTTTGCTCAAAATATATTTGGGGTGGTTGGAGGGGGTGGACCAGTGTTTTTCCCAACTCTAAGCATTTTGGAAATTAGAAAAAATCCCAGGTAGCAAAGTAGAGAACTAGAATGGCAAAGTTGAGAGCGTTGGGAGGGAGTGGGAGTATCCCAGAATTTTTTTAATTTGGGGAGGATAATCAAGCCTTGAAACAAGATTTTAAGCAACTGTATTTTTAAATTTATTTATTTAATTTTTCCTACTGGATTTTTAAAGCTACAAGGTTTATTTCAGTGCTTAAGGAATTAACTTTAATTATTATTTGTTTCAGTTTACCTGCATCTGAGATAAATAGTCAATTGCGCTTAAATATAGTTATTTGGATTTGAAGATATCTTTCAAATCGTGTAAGATAGATTACAAAATTTAACTGACTTTATTATATTGGTTTCCAAGAATCGTCAAAAATAGCCATTTGCCATTTGCTTCTTATGCGTCAATAATATGCCCACTATTAATATTTCGGCGAGATACCCCACTTTAATAAAAAAAACATTAATTTTCGTCCAGTACTTGCAGAGATTTCAAGATTTTTTTTTCCGGCTGAGCGAATTTGAAGGCGCGCGATAGCTTTCCAACGCTCGAAGCCCGGCCGCCAGAGAGGCTTCCTCCACCACGCCTACACTTCTCCGCTGGCACGCCTGAGCGCCCGAAGCAACAAACACCCCGATATACAGACTCGTTTTTTAGGTATTAAATCGGACTCTGCTTAAATTTCATTATATGAGGGTTGTAGATAAACTATTCACGAACCAATAACGCTTTGAAAAATAAATCTATGACCATTATTGGCTGCTTCCAAGTAGTTTTTCGGGAACACCTGTTTTTACATACTCACGATTTTCGCAAATATCTATGATTATTTTTGCACCAAATTTTTAATGTAGGTAGGAACTAACAAGAGCTACAATTTAAGCTATAAAACAAGTTTTTATAATAATTATAACCCCTGTAATTAAATGTCAAAAATGGCAATTTCTCGCAGTTTTATATTTTATTGAAAAAAAAAGTTGTGAACCGATTTCAATCAACAAAAGATAATTTTTTTAGTCTTTTTAAGAGCTATGACATACTATTTTGAGTTTTTTCGAGAAAAAAATGTTCATACCTTAAAAGTGAAAATACCAGTTTTCGGCACATTTATGAATTTTTTTAACGTAAAAGCTAATAGCCGATTCACTCCAAAGTATATACATTCAATTTCTACGATTTTTCTCCTAATTATCACTTTGAAAAAGTTGATGGTAATTTTTTTAATGAAAATAACTATCTTACCTGGACAATACCGCATCCAGCATACACTCACCGGCTGTTTTCTCTGCCTACTGACAACGGAGCTACTAGACTATTTGATTAACTAAGCTTTCTACAATTTACTACAGAAGGAATCTCTTTTCACTGTTTGATGATTTTTGAAGTTGGGATTTTTTGTAGAGTTGGGATTAACAGTTGGGATATTTTAAATTTGTCAGTACAAGCCTGTGGTTAAGGACTTTCATAATATAAAGTAATGGGATACAGAATAAGCCTAGAATTTCCCAACTCCAGATCTCAAGTCTCACAAAATTCCCCAACTTTCAAACTTTTAACCAACCCGGTGCGACGCCCTTGAATTGGTGACCTCAACATTTATTGAATATCTATTAAGGATGCCCTGGAATTTAATAACCACTTTTTCCCTCCCTATAACAAGTTTCTCGTGTAATTCTGCTATACTTATGAAAGATATTCACCCTATGTTTAAATTAAACTTTATGTTTCTACTGAAACGTTATTTTCTTTATTTTGGCAAGATAAAATAAAAGTGTTGCTATAGAAACTTTAAAAACACTGGTTCTAAATCCGTCATCACAAGGCATAGATAAAAGTTTGTATTAAATACAGTTTCGTTTGTCTCCATACTATACCTTGATGAACATTGGTGCAAGCAAATTCGCTACTGAGTTGAAAACTATTTAACTAGTTTAAAGGTTATACACAGATAACTCTCTTTGATATTGCTACGCCTAATTTTAACGTATATAATTGAACTTAGGGCTGTTTTAGAAGTGACCCTTGCCTTAACGAGTTTAATCAATAAAATGGTCGAAACACTGTGTGCTTGAGGTAAATCAACATTCACTAAATCACAAACTAATAACCGAGGCCATGAGAAGTTTCCCAAATTCAATATCCTGTGGAATTTATGGAGGAAATATTTGATTATATTCTTATAAAATGTATACATAATGCACCGTTACATGTGGGACCCGCCTCAGTGGGGAACAGGGAGACAAAAAAAAAACAACGAAAAAAAGTGTGTGTAAACATGTATTCCAGGTTATAGTCATGTTCATACTCCATTAATTGGGAGCTTCTTAACATTATAAGGAAATGCTCAAGATTGCCACATTCTGCTTAGATGCAAGCCTGCAGTCATCATGTCGTAGAATACCACACTCTTTCTAAAATACACTGCGTTGCAGTGCTTGCATTCAGGCTAAGGGTGGCCATTTTAGAACTCCCTGTAACGTTAAGCAGATCCACATTACTACAGTAGCCCCATGGCTTCTTTGGTGCTGACTGACAGCTTTGAAAAGTTACCAGACCACATTATGTATTCCTACGTCGAACCATATGATCTGCAAAAACATGTGTTTAGCAGATTTCACTTCTGATAGTTAAAATTTAGGTACACACCTAAATGTTGACTGTCAGAAGTCAGCTGTGAGCTGTCAATCAGCACCAAAGAAGCCATGAGGCTACTTTAGAGTACAAATATCACTGAAACCAGAAAATAAGGTCAAATGAAACACATGTTTATATAAACAGTTTTAATTGTTTTGTATCACCTGTACACAACTTAAGTGATTCCCACATGCTTCGGTTCACTCTATATATTTACGGCGAAAGTAATTAATGGTTTACCCACTTCGGTGGTCACATAGTATAAGGCGCTACATTCGCAGTTGACTAGGCTACCAATAACAGTGAGCTCATGATTTGGATGGTTTACCCGCTTCTGTGGCCAAGCTAATACGTTACTCTCGAAGAACACTAGACTGTTGATTACGGGGAGATCCAGGTTAGACTCTTGGTTGGGTGTACTGGGGGTGTTTTTTTCCTAAATTGTTACCATACCATTCTCCCTCCATGCAAATGTGGGTTCACTTCCTATAAATATATCTAAACCCACTAACGTAGTTAGTACACATGCGTATAGCTCGAATGGGTAGTAGGACGTAGTGCTAAAAACAAAAGATTTATATGTAACTAAAAAGCACTAGGAATCGAATCATGGCTGGACATGATAAAAATTGTTTGGATTTAGGTACCTTGGATTTTCATTGATTCCTTTAAGAACCAGATTCAATTTCGGTTCTTAGAACGTTGTTTATTAGTTATATAATCTAAGACAACAACACAGAGATAACTAAATTAATATAGTTTCTATTTGTGTTTAACATATTATTGGCGCCTTCTTTGTCTATTGACTTACAGGACGACGAATTATATTACCACTCATATTACAGGAATATTGAAGCCAAGAATATAAAATAGTTTACGTTAGTTTGTGTGATAAAATGTAATTTGAAACCGAGAATCTAGAAACGAAATAATATAACCATCACCGAATTCAGTAATTTATTGGGACAATCCCAATACAACAAAATATATTATGTATTTGAATAGAAACTGTTTTGTTTCAAACATAAATGTATATTATAGTTTAAAATGGGCTTTGAATATATTAGACAAAATTTAACTTGCCCTATAATGTCATTATTTATTTGTCTCTGTTTCAGGTGCACTTTTGAATCTTCTCTTAAAAGTAAGGGGTGAAGAATATTCACTATCTGTAAGTATTTAAACATTGATTAATTAAATAATCTACATACTTCAAACAAAATTAATATCTACAGTGAATTACTTAAAATTGAATTCACCTTAAATGTATTGTTATAGTTTTTTATGATAAAATATGAAAACTAATACAAATAACTTATTGCTTCCTTATTAATCAAATGAGAGTTTAAAATAGAAATTAAATTTAATTTTTGATGGTCACATAACACACAATATATCGTTTGTAGATACCAGATCGATAACAATAAAACAACCATGTACGGGTTCACTTATAACATTTATATAAAACTATCTTAGTAATTATAAAATAAAATGTTATCAAAAAGAAAATGTTCTGCTTTTGAACAAGTGATTAAGGGAACAGTTACCAAAGGGTATTATTTACAGCTGATGTATATTTTTCATTGTACTATTCAAATAAAAAAATACGTTTCTTTGAAGAAAAATAATATCAAAGTTACTTAATGATATACCTTATGGTCTTAAAAAAATACAAATGTAAAGTCCAAATGAATCTACAAATAATATTCGAATAGCTATGCTAGTTCAAAATAAATACATATAATAGCTATTTTTAAATATAGATTATCATTAAAATATGGGTCTCATTAATAAGCTTACAACAGTATTTTTTACAACAATTTACAAAGGATTTTTTATAATTTTAAAAATACGTTTTATTTAAGACGTCTATACATATTTTTGTTACATTTTTTTTGTTTTACGTAGTGTGCAGACTTGCAGGCGCGTGCCAACATTAATAATATTAGCTCAATGCTTTGTGTAATAATTTTTAGCTCAAACCATTTTATGAAAATAATGCTAATTTGAGAAAATGTCGGGAAGTAATGGTCCTCCAATTACTATGACATTTTTAATGCATAATATCTTGATAAGGAAGTCACACTCACGATACAAACATATACACTTGATCAACACACAACTATTTGAGTCATAGAATATAAAATCGTCTAAAACAATTATTGAAGGGGAACTTTTTTCTGAGAGAAACTTAATACTATTGGATTACACAAAGATCTAATCAAAAATTCAAAGAAGGCATAGATATATATAGGCTAGATGCATCCATGCCTAAGGTATATTTTAATTTGTAATATCATAGATTTACCAAAAGTGGACAACGGAAGAATTAAGCTAAAAAATACCAAAACAAAAATTAAACCATTTAAAAAATGTAATTGATTTACTCAAATTAAATTATATTTAATGTATATATGCATGTATATACATTAAATGAGATTTAATTTATGCATATAAGTATGTGTGTATATATGTGTATAAGTGTATATATATATATATATATATACGATGTACTATACATATATATGTGTGTACAGATGTGTATACAAGTATGTGTTTATGTATGTATGTATGTATATATGTATGCATATATTTATATATGTGTGTACATATATGTATACAAGTATGTGTATGTACATATTTATATTTGTATAGGTCCTATATGTATAACAATCAATACAAATTATATATTTATATGTATATAAATAGATCCAATCTCATTTATAATATTCTGAAAATTGAAAAATGACACCTGGACACGGGAATCGAACCCGGGACCAGGTATCATTTTTCAATTTTCAGAATATGATAGGTCTCTTGATGATGTTATTCTCAACTAAAATGCATAATGATAGCTTCGGCTATCTGATTCAATCTCATTTAGTTTAATTTTTCAAATGGGTTAATTTTTCTTTGGTTTTATGATATAAATGATTTTTTAATTTAATGTGGATTATATAAATATATATAGTCTATATAATTTAAATCTCAGCCTGTTTTAGTAGTTCATTGACATCTTTTTAACTAGTTTAATCCATATTTGAGTTTTGTAAATTAATGATTCTTTAATCTATATTTAGGAAATAGTAGTATGTAAACTATTATCGGCTGTCCACAACAACAACAACAACAATGTCTTGTGGACCGGTGTTTATCCATCTTTGCATTAAGCACAATCACCGAGGAATATATAGAGTTTATCAGACAAGATTCGCAAATACTTGGCATAGCAAGGACAAACGTTGAACTAACACCCCCTCTTTTTTTTACGGGACAGATTCGAGACCAAGATAGTTAGAGCGTGAAATAAAAACCCAGGAGCGATTTTCTCGGTCGGCTGGTCAAGCGCTGTGTCCCTTTATATAAACTTTAGAGAGGGCGAAAGGGAAGGAGGGTGTTTGTCTGATACACAGACACCGAAACACCACCTACCATCAACTCTTCTCCTTCTTCCCTTTCATACTAACCGCTTCGAAAGTTTAACTCGCCATTTTGCCTAATGAATCACCTGATATGGTCACAAGTAGAACATTTTTTGTTTAGTATATTGTTATTATAT
>CABFOV010001566.1:29048-39739 GCA_902141375.1 Timema poppense
ATCTTTAGCTAGTTCTATCCAGCCCACCTCATAACACCCTATCCCTATATTTAGCTAAGTCTATCCAGCCCACCTCATAACACCCTATCCCTATCCTGAGATAGTTCTATCCAGTCCACCTCATTACACTCTTTCCCTATATTCAGTTAGTTTTATAAAATCCACCTCATTAGAACCTATCCTTAGCTTGAGCTAGTTTGATTACGATCTTATTGTATCTGATTGATGTCCCCTCTTTCAATCTATTTTTTTTTATTAGTAACAATACATTTTCTGTGTGAATGGACATCGACAATATTTTCTCATAGTTGGTTAGAAATTCTTAACACTCAATTAAAGTGTATTTCTAATTAATTATTTTTCAAATTCTCTTCAGATACTTATTGAAAGTATCAATTTTTGTTGCTGGGGTTGGGTTTTGGGGTGGCCTTAATTGAAGACAGGGTTGGGTAGTGTTTAGTTCATTCTTTATGGTCTACTGAATATGAATAAGAAGGACAATTTAGAAAATACTAAATTTTACGGACAAAATTGATAATGGTTGGTGTAACGATCATTCTTTTCGCTTTTTTTTGCCTAAAAATTGAGATATTCACTTAAAGCTTTTAAGATAATGCAAAACTAATTAGTAAAAATTGTCTCAGACACACTCTACCAAAGAGCATAAATGAAATAGTATACATTGTTACAGAAACATTAAGATTTATTTATTTTATATTATTAGCACTGCGTCTTACAACACGTTCAAGCGATACGCCTATGTATTAATTACTCTAATGTGTTAGGGACTAGGAAAGTTTTTATTTAGAGGAAGTGCACCGGTGTTTGCGTGGAAGGAGAATGGAAAACCATTTATTTAAAAAACAACGCATCTGACTGGGATCAAAATCTGATTTTCCCGTCTTCGACAGTCTAGTCTAACACGAAAGTAGTGCGTTAAGGCACCCGGCTACACAAGAGGGTGAAACATTAAGGAAAAAAGGAACATTTCTGTTCACCAATAAAGTGGATTCCACAAGTTACAATATATTCTGTAAATTCTTACAACGCGAATGGGTTCAAAGACGCGGTGAAAGGATAATTAATACCACCGATATTACTTTAAAAGAGAAAGAAAAACAACTAAGTGGAAATAAAACCTCAGTGCAATCGATTGGAATTGTACACCTGACCTTCCAAGTGACCTTAGAATACATCTCAAGACTATTCATGACGAAATTAGATTTGATACATAACCAAACATTAGCTTTACCCGGGCCGGTGGTGTCTAAGGCGTCACTCTCGTAATCGACTAGACTGTCGAAGACGAGTAAAAGATCGGGGTTCGTTTCCGGTCGTGTCTACTGAGGGTGGTTTCCCCTAAATGGTTTTCCACTCTCTTCCTCCCCGCAAATGTGGGTACATGTTCTATAAATTTAACCTCTCTCATCCTTAACACATTACATCAATTAGTATTATTATTATTAACACCACGTATTACTACCCGTTCGGGTTATACGCACTTACGCTAATGTGTAATGGTAGGTGCGTATAAACCGAACGGGTAGTAAGACGCGGTGCTAATAATAATAATAATAATGTAATGGTAGGGTGATTGTGAGATGAAATGGAGGACACACAGTTTAATGTGGGATCCGAACCACGATGGAGGCTTGGCATTCCTCACATTCACAAGTTGTGATTAATACACGTCTTGTCACAGGTGAAGGAATGGTTTGGCGATCAGATAAATCTGTGCCAGGACCGAGGATTGAACCACGGACCCCAAACACAGAAGTCTGACACCTTATCCCTAGACC
This sequence comes from Timema poppense, assembly GCA_902141375.1. Taxonomy (NCBI): domain Eukaryota; kingdom Metazoa; phylum Arthropoda; class Insecta; order Phasmatodea; family Timematidae; genus Timema; species Timema poppense. The sequence goes on from CABFOV010001566.1 coordinate 30,848, forward strand.
GCCAGACCATCCATGAATTTGTGCATTGTCGTACAAGCCGAACGGGTAGTAAAATGCAATGCAATAAAAAAGGCGTTGTATATAATTATGCCTAGCACCGCGTCTTACTACCCGTTTGGCTTATTCTCTTAAGTACTAATTACTCTAAGGAGTTAGAAATTGGGAAGTTTGAATATAGAGGAAGTGAACCCACATTTTTGTGGAGGGAGAGTGCAAAACCATTTAGGTGAAACCACCCCAGTTCCCCCGACCGAGATTAGAACCTCGATCTCCGCGTCCTTGGCAGTCTAGTTCAACATGAAACCAGTGCGTTAGCTAACTACACCACCTAGGCGGCTAAAAATGGAATTGAAAATGTATGTTAAGAATACAATGTTGAACCAATATATAGTTTGTAAACTGTGTTGCTTACCGACATTATGTTTGCGTTATCTTTATCAACGTATATTTAATAATAGTTTTATTATAATCCTATCAATCATTGTGAACATTCCCCCATACCATTATTGTTAGATCACAGAAATACTAATAGGTACTATTATATAAAGAGCTCATGTTATTAAAGGTGTTTCAAATTACAAAACATGACAATGATAATTTGATTATGTAATTATCAATCATATTAAAACCGGTAAGTACCGGTCATTTAAAGAAATATGTCGATAAACAGAACCTACATCCAACGAGTCGGCCTTACTCGTATTCAAGGGTTCAAGGTCGATTACAAAGCTAGGTGATAAATTATTATATGAATTACCGGAAAAAGAATTATTAAGTATTTGTGTCCCGCTTCAGTGACCACATGGTCTAAGTCGCTACTCTCGCATTAGGCTAGACTGTTGATGATAGGGATATCAAGGTTCGAATCTCGGTCGGGTGTACGAAGGGTGGTTTTTCCAAAATTGTTTTCCGTTCTCAAATGTGGGTACACTATCAAATATTACCTTTTTATCACTAAAATCATTGGCATAATTAATATATAATTGGTGACCTGGTGGTCTAGGGGTAGGGTGTTAAGACTTCTATTATGGGGGTCCAGGGTTCAATCCTCGGTCCTGGCACATATTTATCCGATTGCCAAACCCTTCCTTCACCTCTGAAGACGTGTATTAATCACAACTTGTGAATGTGGGGAATGCCAGCCAGTCCTACACCGTGGTTCGGATCTCACGTTAAACTGTAGGTCCTTCATTTCATCTCACAATCACCCTACCATTACATATTAGCGTAAGTAGCGTATAACCCGAACGAGTAGTAAGACGCGGTGATAATAATAATATATAATTGTATAATATGAACGAGTAGTAAGACATGGTTCTAAAAAAAATAATATATTTGCGTAAGAACCTCTCATAATAATACTACATTAATTTAAAGAGGCTTGGGTTTTCAGTTGCTGGTCTTAGATTAAATTGATATCTAAGTTCTGGGCTGTTATAACACTGCAATTATTTTCTTAAATGGTTTTCCACTCTCCCTCCACGCAAATGCAGGTTTACTTCCTCTAATTAAAACCCCCCAATTCCTAATCCATTAGAGTAATTAGTACTTAAAGCGTATAACCTGAACGGGTAGTAAGACGCGGTGCTAAATATTATATATTAAATATTATTAACACTGCAATTAGTGTTTTCTTGAATACCCATTTCCAGATTGAAAAAATTAACCATTTAGAGCATTTCTTTTTGACAAAGTTTATCAACTACATTAAAACCCCGGTGGTCCGAACCCGGTGAGTAAGAAATTTTGGATGTTAGGAACATATTTCTAACTAAACGTAAGGAAAAAAAAAAATCAAATTAAGTATATTTAATTGATAGCAAACTCAAAGTTAAAAGAGAATTGTAAGAAACTAGTGATAATAAATGCATTTGTTTTCATGTAGTTAAAAATTGTTACGGTGGCTACTGTAAAATAGTTTACCTTATATTTAAAACTACAGTATTCTATATGTTATCTCTTATACATCTGCTAAATTAATGTAAATTTTATCAAGCTCATTCTAATATAACATAAAATTTGTGTAAATATTCTTTCTCCCGTTTTATCTGAACTAGCCTCTTTCCCAGTTAGCCCGGAATTATTATTTATTATTAGGTGTCCTGTCATACGACAGGTCCATTCCTTTTGTCAGTAAACTTTGACCGCCAATGCATCCTGTCCTCTGCCTCCTCCTTCAACTCCCATAATTTTCTTCTTTCCTTCAAGCTATCTAATATTTGAATCCTTTTTCTTCCACATTTTCCCCCTAAGCCTTGAATTCCATAACGTCGTACAGAAGGCAGTTCATACTAAGGATGTTTCCGATACAGTTTGCTTTGCACAGAAGAATCATACCCAAAATGGTTCTCTCCCCAGCCACCCTTTTTAGGACTTTATCCGTCACCCTGTTATTATTATTATTATTATTATTATTATTATTATTAGCACCGCGTCTTACTACCCGTTCTTGTTATACGCACTTACGCTAATAGTGTAATGGTAGGATGATTGTGTGATGAAATGGAGGACCTATAGTTTAACGTGGGATCCAAACCACGGTGGAGGCTTGGCATTCCACACATTCACAAGTTGTGACTAATACACCTCTTGTCAGAGGTGAAGGAAGGGTTTGATAACGGTATATATAGAATTGAGTCTCAAACATTAAATTGAGTACCACCCTTTTCAAATATTAAAATCTACATCTGCATTTATACACAGCAGCATCTGTTTCCTCAACAATTTATATTTTTCACTCAATCTTCTTACACTGTTTTGCAGCTTAAAATGTTATTAGGCTGGGCTAGGTTATGTTAGTTTAGGTGCTATAACCTGGATTCAATTCAAACAAGTATTATAAACAACCCGGATCTAATTCGACCATTTACTTGGGACTACCCGGTTCGGTGGCGTAGTTGGCTAACGCGCTAGTCGTGTTGAGCTCGACTGCTGATGACGGGGAGATCGAGGTTCAAATCTCGGTCGGGTGAACTGGGGGTGGTTTTTCCTTAATGGTTTTCCACTTTCTTTCCACGCAAATGCGGGTTCACTTCCTCTAATTCAACCTTCCCAATTCCTAATCCATTAGAGTAATTAGTACTTAAAGCGTATAACCCGAACGGGTAGTAAGACGTGGTGCTAAATATTATTATTATTATTATTAATTGGGACTCAGGTCAATGCCATCCTTTTGGAATTTGATATAATGGCTTTCTTTAGCCAATAACTTTATTTTTATTAGAATTTTAACGACTGTTTACCGGGATGGCATTGAATTGAATGCCGTGATATAAAGTCCAAATATACGTTAGTTTGTTCATAAAACCAAATATCATCAACCAATATTTCAATATTAATAAAAACACGTGGCGTCATGCATTACATAGTGTACCCTTATGTGTACTGGAACCGTAGTTTAGGAAACAGTGTTTTAAGTCATCCTTTTGGCCCAATTATATGAATTTCTAAGCTGACACTAATAAAAATAAGTTTTTTAGTCTCTTAAAACATTCAAGTGTACGTTATCTACGGCTAAATTGTATAAATTATCAAGTTGTAATGGGAAATTTAATGGTTTAGTTAGATTTTCTGCTGGACATTAATTGGTTTTTCTTTTATCTTTTTAGTCGCGCATGTGTTGCTAATTATTTATTAACCCTTCCTCAATTAGATGAAATTTCCTTTACCCTAATTCTTAATCATCCAAATTTGATAAATTACTGATTAAAACATTTGTCAAGTTTGGTTGTTAGGATTTAAGAGAGAAGAGATTGATGGATAAAAGACTTGCCTACAGCGTTTACCTCGCATTAACGGGCTAGGATGATGATGAGGATGATGAAGACTCACTACAATGGAACCCCGACCATCCGGACTCCAGTTATCCGGATGATTGGTCATCTGGATTCGTATCGTAGCAGCGGCTTTCGTTAAAATTAGGAGGAAAAAAATAATTTTGAATCACTTTTCCATAAAAAAAATCATATAACGCTGGAAAATAGTTTTAAGTGCAAGCTGATAGATGAGAAAATTAAAAGGTTATATTTTTTCAGGTTTAGTTATGACTCATTTACAATCATTCGTACCCGATTGCCTTAAGGTACTTTGGGTTTATTTTCTACTTCAAAGGAACTGCTCACAATTAAATGTTGGAAGACGTTGTTTCACTATGAAATATATATATCAAAGGATGGGCTTGTTTATAGAACCTTCAATTACAAATGATATTATAATATTATTTTTTCATTTACTCGAAATATTAAACGTGTACTTTTTGAATTCAATCAGCACACAGCTTTTAAATTAACTTATAGAACAGAAACATTATCCAGACCCGGCAGTTAATTCATCACTGTGAAACGGGAAACCCACATTTCAACAATGACACATGTTTTTGGTTATGTCAGGATTCGAACCCCGCACCCTTAGCTCAGTAGACAGACATGCTAACACCTGAGTTAAGTTAACAGACCTGCAGATTATATTAAGGTGGTTAGTTGAATCATACCTGCTTCGGTGGCCACATGGTTTAAGACGTCACTCTCGCACTAGACTAAACTGCCAATGATTGGGAGATCGGAGTTAGTATACCGGTCAGGTTTAGTGAAGGTAGTTTTCTCTAAATGGTTTTCCACCCTCCTTCCACGTAAGTGCGGGTGCATTTTCTAAACATTCATCCTTCCTAATGCCTAGTTCATTAGAGTAATTAGAACATAAGCGTATAAACTGATCAGGTGGTAAGACATGGTGCTAAAAATAATTACGGCCTCATAGTGGTGATAAATTTGAGGACCTTAGATTTATTTTTCCTTACCAATTTTAAATAAGACATATAATAATTATTAAAACCTATGTATTTGATTTTTAACATAGTATGCTTTTAAACTTGTAAACACTAAAATTCATAATGGCTTGATCTAGCTTTTGTTTACCCTGAAAGGTAACAATATTACCTTGCTTGCTTCTACTATGGCCCAGCTTATAATATAAGTCCATAGTGCAATCGGTCGAGGTAAGACTAATACATTTAAGGATAAATGTATTGTACGATGGCTCTATAATGTCTATATTTTCTCCAATTTTAAAAATGACGTTTATTTTTTTTTACTTGAAGAAATTCATTACTCTGAAATATTGTAATGGCTATGATCATTTTTACAGTTGATATGATTCCTTAAGTATATAACAACTTTTTTAGCAATCCTTCCAAAAAATAACTGCTGGAAATTTTTAATCTGCTTTGTAATAAAATTTTATCTCACCAAAATAATGTTTAAATTCCCTTCTTCATATTGTAGAGTTTCACAAACTTCGCAACGAAAAGTGTTCAAGAATTTATGTTTTACCATACAAGTAACACCAACTATCAAATATTTATTCTGTGATGAAAAATTATGAATGTCCTACAATTGTGTGTATCGATGAAATAAGTAGCTATCTACATAATCATATAAAATTTATGTGATATTGATATGTGTTTCCCGATACCTTAGCCATATGGTTTTTACTACCGCATCTTACTACCCGTGCGGGTTATACGCATATGTACTAATTATACTAATTGTTTTAAGAATTATAAGGTTATATTTATAGGAAGTGTACCCACATTTGCATGAAGAGAGAGAGAGTGGAAAAACATTTAGTAAAAACACCTCAGTACACCTGAACGAGGTTCGAACCTTGATATCTCTATCATCGGCAGTCTAGTCTAACATGAGAGTAGCGCGTTAGACCATGTAGCCACCCCAATGGGTAGCTGGTGTCTTGAAATGAATCATTAATCAACTATACTTGTACGAAATTTTACCAAAAAAATCAATTTTACAGTTTTATTTGAGAAGTAAAATGCTGTCTAAGTAAAACGTTAAAAAACAATAGTTGGAGCCATTTTCTAAAAATGTGGATATAAAGAAAATCACTCATTTGTAAACTACTCTTAAAATTAAGGCCAGGGCTAAAAGTAAATCTTGAGGTACAGCCATAAAACATATTACATACAAAGTTTGGACAAAATCCATCAAATCGTTAAAGATCTGTGGATAAACACAGACATGGGAACAAAAAAAAATTGCCAAGTCCCATTTTTAGTATTCGGAGGCACATAAAACGTAAAGATTATCATAGTTTTGAGATCTAAATTTTTCACAATTACAACACATTCTTTCTCTTTATATGAGAAAGTTAAAATAATAATATATTTAAAATTATAATTTTTTTTAACATTTCCAACTGAAAAATTTCACAAAATATATACGATAATTGCTCAAAATCAAGATAATGAAGACGAAGGAAAAATGTGATTGCCTTAGGCAAAAGAGTTTGTCATACATTTGTGATAGTTGTCAGAACTAAAACAATCTTTATCGAATAGCTGTTAATTGTAAAAAAAAATCATAAACAGTCTCACAGCGTATCATCTCAAAGTCATGAAAATCCTTTCAATTTTAATGAATTTTGTTGTTGAAAACAAACTTTTAATAAATTTGTAAAGTTCATCTTACGTGTTAGCTTAAATAATATCTCCTTCAAAGTCAACTTAATTAATGAAAAGTTTTTAAAACGCAGGATTATACCAGGATATTAGTTTCAAACTAATTTAACCTGAACAATAAAAAACAAAAAATGCATTAAATACCTGTCTCAAAAATATCTTAACCCTGGTGGAGTACCCATATACAAATCTGTTTCAGGCAGTGGTGGCTCGTAACTAGAATTAGTGGGGGTGCTGCTAACACGGGAAGCAAAACAGTGCATTTTTTACTTCACAGCCACAAAACCAACTTTTTCATTGGTACCATTCAGAATTAAAGCTACGAATATATTTCTTGTTGTTGATCTTGCCTGGCTGAGATATTAGAATATCAGGAGTTGAACGAACTCTTTTCTTAACTGTAACTTTCTCATGGAGAGATAGATGTGAAAACTTAAGTTATTGAAGTTCACTTACAGTCACATAACTTATTTCTTGGGGATGCAAGGCCATGGTTAAAGTTTTCTTTTAAATAAAAGACCCTAAAAAATGAATCAAATAGAATAACTGGAAGCAGAATAATCTAATTCTCCACTCTTCTACACTTTCACATTCAAGAATATGGTACACGGTTTTTAAGCATAACACACGCTGAGTAAAAAAAACTTCCTTCCACCATCACGCCAGAACCGGCACTGCAAGAACAACAGTGCTCTTTCTACCTGACAGTCCCACCTTCCTCCACACCCCGCTCCTATGTGCGCATGCGCACTACAGTCAAACACTACGTCGCTGCTACTGTGAAGCGCACAGTTCCACACAAAGATTTTTGTATCTTTTTAATAAACTGGAGGATGGCTACTGAAGTACTGACATTAAGTTTAAGGAATATATATTGTACTACAAAAATAAAGAAATTAAAGAAAAAAGGACTCATTATATTAAATGTTATCGATAATATCAAATGGAAATAGGGGGTGCTGCGTTCCACAGTGCATACACACGAGCCGCCACTGGTTTCAGGCATTTTCGGGGATATAATTAGGGGCCGTACGTAAGAACTTGACTAAGTGGATACTTTGTGGACACTATCGTGGGCTTGCTTGCGTCATCATAGGTTAAAATGTGAAGCGATAGTGTGTTCGGGACCTCACTATCAGTCCAATAAGCATTCACTAACGTTATTGCATACCATCCTATGACTCTCAAACCATTATGCTTAAACACAACGCGTCTTACTGTCCGAAAGTACTGTTATTAAATTAACCTAACTACTCTAAGCATACGATCAAGAGGGTACATTATAAGCACGTCTTATTAAATCCATTCATATAAATAGTTTGTGGTTTTTATTTAGATTATTTGAGTGTATACTCTCAAACACGATAAAATAGTCACTCACACATCCCCATAATTTAAGGTATTATTTTGTTCATATCAATATTTTATGACTGACCTAAACAGTTATTCACATGGATGGGCACGCAGACTAAGGCATACAATTTGTATGATCTGGTGGTTCGGTGATGAGGAGATCGGTGTTCCTATCTCAACCAGATGTACCGAGTCTGTTTTTACTAAAACATTTTTAGTAATCCTCTACTCAAATATGTGTCAATTTCCTTTCTAAATAATAGATTCCTAATCCTCATCCCATCAATAAAAATATGTGGATAGCTCTAACGGGCGGAAAGTAATGCGTGGTGCACAAAAAAAGTAAAATAAAATAGTTAAGTCTTTTATAAATTGTTTATTGTATATCTATCTATATAATAATAATAATTCTCAAGTTACCTTTTGAATTTAAAAAATATATATTTATTTGCAAAGAAAATTTATTCTATCAAATAAAAAGGGTATTTTATTTAAAAGAGTTAACATCACAAAATACTTGCGAGTTATCCCTGCGTCTACGAAGGGTTGTATGTTTCGAGTAAGACTAGTAAACCCAGGACTGTAAAATCGATACGGGGACGGATCCAGAATCAGGCAAAGTCGGGTTCGTCCCTCTTTCTCTCTCGCTTGCTCTTTTCGCATCCTCTTCCCATCTCTTTCTCTCTCGCACGAGAGAGCTGGCGCGTTCTGTCGGAGGTTTCGTACCGATCCCGAGGCTGCCACCAGTTATTCAGGGCTTTAGTTCAGTTCGGGCTCGAGACTTGTTCGATGCAGTTGTTATAGTAGTCGTTGTTGTGGTCATATTATGTGAAACCTACTTCCTCTTTGTTTAAAGAGGTAGGAGTTATATACTTCTTCCCCCTCTCAAGATACCTTCTGTAAACTGTAACTACTCTTTTTTTAAACTTGTTTTGATTAACTTCTTCCTTTGCGGTATCTTTTCTATAACTTAGCCGATTCAACTACCGACATTTGACGTAACGACCCTAACTTTCTCTAAGGTTAAGGTTTGTTTATCTCCTCGGCTCGTGCGCGTCAGATGTAGT
>CABFOV010001566.1:52459-63084 GCA_902141375.1 Timema poppense
CACATTCACAAGATGTCTTGTCAGAGGTGAAGGAAGGGTTTGGTAATCAGATAAATCTGTGCCGGGACCGAGTATTGAACGCCGGACCCCCCAGCACAGAAGTCCGACACCTTACCCCTAGACCACCAGGTCGCCCGTCACTTATGTTAGTGCCAATGTTATCATTAAGTGAGAATACACTAACGTTTATAGTAATCAAAATACATGCTGCAGACAATTTAAGACACTTACTGCACAATCACATTCAATAAAAAAAAAGATCTGCTTTTATGAAGATTTGACTAAAACTTGATTGCTAATAAAATTAGTATTTTATTAATGGAAGACATCTGTTAAACTGTTAACTCTTAAATAATATTATAATATTTAGCACCGAGTCTTACTACCCGTTCGGGTTATACGCTTTAAGTACTAATTATTCTAATGGATTGGGAATTGGGAAGGTTGAATTAGAGGAAGTGAACCCGCTTTTGCGTGGAGGGAGATTGGAAAACCATTTAGGAAAAACCACCCCCAGTTCACCCGACCGAGATTCGAACCTCGATCTCCCTGTCCTCAGCAGTCGAGCTGAACACGACAAGCGCGTTAGCCAACTACGCCACCGAGGTGGGTTTTAACTCTTAAAGAGAAAGAGTTAAATTATTTGTAAACTGAATTAATTCCTATACCTATCTTTTATCAACGCGTCAAGCTACCTTTTAATGTTATAGATATAATAATATATGATAATTACTCCAATAAGCAACTAAGAATGTTATAGGCAATCTACCCGCATTTGCGTGGAAGGAGATAGGTAAACCATTTAGGAAAAAAAATCTCCGTATGCCCGGCCTGGATTTGACCCTGATCTCCCCTTCTTCGGCAGTCTAGACTAACACATGAGTGGCGTGTTAGACCATACGTTCACTGAAACGGGTAATTCCCCTATTCTTTATTCGGCGTGGTAGAGCGTTTTATTTGATTTGTGAATTTATAGCTTTCCACTAGAGGTTGGAGAGGAGAGGGGGGGGGGAGATAAGGGGTGTGAAATGTGAATTAATGATGGGAACCTGCTAGGTGTCTAGAGAGATGTGTCCATGTCACACCACTCTATCCACTTGCTTACAATAATGTCAGGTAAAAGGAAGGTAGAATTGTGAATAAATGTTTGAGTTGGGGGAGGTGTGAAAAAATTTGAAGGATAAATGGGAATAAGAGGTAAAATCACACTATATACCTTTCATAGGACAGACACTTTTACATCCCCAACCCCATAAGGGCCCTATCAAATATTTATCTGTTTTTTAATAAATTTAAATATTACAGACTTATTTTAACCATAACATTAAGTGCATTAGAATGGTTTCATGACTGTCAAACAGATGGCATAAAAATATATCTTGACTAATAACTGTTAAGGTTGCCATCTACTTAAAAGAACATAACTCTCAATAAAATTGCAATATTTATTATGAGCATGGATTTTCTGAAACTTGAAAATAAAATCATCAGCTATCTTTGATTTTTTCTAACTTGATAAAAATGACTATTTGTTTGAGTAGATATATTTCTATGTTTCTAATCATTTTCATTTCTTGGACTTTCAAAGGAAACGCCGTTAAAAATCAGCCTATTTTACATTTATACAAAAAAAAATTCAACCGCAAAACTTTAAGTTTCTTTTTATTCCTTATAAAACATTTTTTTATCTCTATCGCCTTCATTTTAGTTTAAAACATATTTTTTAATTAAGAACCACTTATTAAATGACGCGGGGTTTCTTAACGTCAACAACACGAATCAGGCACCTCGTATGACATCCCCCTTAATATTTGTGTCAAGTTTATTCAAAATTGTAAAAATTTTATTTAAGTTGAGTAGAAATATATATCATGAACATTTCGCCACAACTATTTCGTTTATTCGATTATGTTCAAGTTTGTATCCACAAGCGTACAACAAAGTTTAAGTAAGTGAATTAGATAGGTGAGTAATGTATTGAATTTAATAATATTAATACTTAGCTCCACATCTTACTACCCATTCGGGTTATATGATTTTGAATTTAATACATCATGCGAACAGAAATAAAATAGAGTTAGGTGACTAATTGAATCATTCTATACACATTCATGTCTATATTTATAGTCATCTGTGATCTCTGAAATGTGTTAGCAATTTAGTGAAAATAATACACATATTTTTTTATTAATTAAATATTTAACATGCACTTTCTGAACCTGGGGTATGGTAACCAAATACTGGGTGTATGGAATTCTATCTCTGAATAGCAAAAATCACACTGGCTGAAGCTATACCTGATTTTCATAGGAAGCCGTTTTATAAAACACAAACATGTTTCTTACGACCAATATTTTACTATTTTATTTAGCACTATTTTACATATATCGATAACATCTATCAAAAGTGACAGGTGCAAGTCACATGACTTGACATATGAATACGGGAAAGGAGATTTAATAGCTTTTATACCAGTCATTTGATGGCTTTTTTTTAAATGAAAAACTTGAGTGTATCTTGTGTATTTGTGATTTGCCATTTTTCTATAAATAAATATGATACATTCCCTAGGATTTCCTTTCACTTCTGTTCCTTTTTACTTTGTTTTTCTGCTACGCGTCTTACTACCCGTTTGGGCTATATGCTTAGCTACTAATTATGCTAGTGGTTTATGGAATTAGGACGGTTATATTTGGGGGAAGTTTACCCGCATTTGCATAGAGGGAGATTGGTAGAGATACATTTTTATAAAACCACCTTCAGTTCATCTGACCGAGACTCGAACCTTGATCTCCTGTCATCGGCAGTCTAGTTTACTGCGAGAGTAGCGCCTTAGATCATGCAGCCACCGAATCGGGTAGCTGTTCTGTCCCTAGTTATCCATATTTAGAGTAAACCCACGTTATTGACTTCTTTTAAAGTCATACTGGTACTCTATAAAACCGGTGGTGAAGCTGTTGATGATGATGATTATAATGATTATAGTGATGATGATATCTACAGTCTGGATAAGGGGGTATGGGAACATATTGGGCAATCCATCGGTGATCTGTAATGGTAAAAAGGTTAAAAACCCTTGTTCTAAACCAACTAATTGTATCGGCACACGACTAATAAACAACTTAAATCTAGAACAGACACAACACCCAGCCTTCAGTCATTAATTTATCACTAATAAAAGGGAAACCCCAAAATAACCCTTGATAATTTTTTCGGCCATTCTGGGAATCGAACATAGGACCCTTTCTTTAGAAGGCAGATATGCTACTGACTGGGCCAAGATGTTTTACTATATTATTTCATAATTATATAAATATAAAATAAATTTATAACAAAGAGGGAAATTTAAATTAGTTTAATAGACAAAAATATGTTTTGTAAAAACTATATATATTTTTTGTAATTGATTTCAGAAATAATCAATTATAACAATGTTGGTTTTAAAATAGTTTTCCTTTTCAAGTTTAGCTCATATTCTCTTTTAGGTATAGGGTCCTGAGCTGGGAACTTTCAGAATTGAGATATCTCAAACGAATTCTTAGTCGGATTAGTTATTAAATGGTTCGAAAATAAAATTGAAAACTTTCTAAAACATAACATTTTCCGAAACCAATTTAAGGGAAAGTTTTCCATTTCACCTCTTTACCTAAAGCCTATTCTCTTAGATGAGACGGTGACCTGGCAGTCTAAGGGTAAGGGGTCAGGCTTCTGTGTCCGGGGTTCAATCCTCGGTCCCAGCACAGATTTATCTGATTGCCAAACCCTTCCTTCACCTCTGAAAAGACGTGTATTAATCATAAGTGTGAGTGATTTCAGGGGTGTGTAATTATATTTATTCTTTTAAAAAAAAATGTGTTTACGGTTTATTCAAAAATCAATTTATTTAGTAGGTATTATAAAATCAAATCAAATTGATTGGTCTAATTTTTGACAAGTCAAGAAATATTTCAAGTCTTTATATTTTCAATAGATTAAACGGTAATTCCGGCACATGTAAAATATCAATTTATTAAATTCTTGTTAAATATGCGACCTGCATAGGTGGCCACGAATTTTAAGGCACCAAAATCGTCTAGTCTAGTTTGCCGGTGGTGGTTGAAATTTGGATTCCTGTAAGAGAAATATTAGGGGGAGAGGGGCCTTTCCCTAAATGTTTTTCAACCCTCCTTCTACGCACATGCGGGTTAATTTCATATAAATTCTATCTTATTCACCCCTAGCCCATATGTACGACTAAGTTAACATAGCTTGGACGCATAATTCAACTCTGCAGTGTTTAAATACATTTGTAATTATTTTAATACTTTTAACCACGACATTTCACTTTTAGGCCAACACTCGAGCTACAACCAAATTCGTTTAAACCATATTGTCATTGGTGATGGAAAATAATAAAACCAAAATCCGGATGTAGGATATATATATCTATCCGAATTTTGGTTTTAAAATTTATTTATTATTTATATATCTATATATATCTAATGTGGGTGTCCTAGTGCATAGCTTTGTGCCCCAAATTTGATCGAGATCGGTGGATTAATTTAAAAACTATAAAACACTTGAGCATGAAAAGTCAATTTAAAAAATATTTTATCTTGCAACTAAATACTACTAAACTATAGTAAATTAGAAAACTGAACATTTCAATTTGACAATAGTTTTATTTAGTAGACATTAAAAGCATAAAAATGTACAAGTTTTACAATAAGGCAAAAAATTATAGAATTTTTATATTTCTTCTCAAGGCAAATATACTTGAGGGATTACTTGATTACTTGTGGGGACCTGGGCAACACAGTGACCAGTCAAGAGGCTGTAGAATTTCTAAAAGGAGATTAATTTGAGAATTAGTTAAAGCAATATATAGAACAAATTTATAATATAACGTTTACACAGTCTCACTTGACTAGGATGAATATTACCAGAGATCCACCAAATTTGTTGGATAGTTGGCTGGTGAATCCAACTGATTGATGGCTAAGGGCCAGGAGTCATTAAAGTACTATGGCCGGACATGTTCCCTTACGGTACTACCAAAGCATTCAATAGTACATAAACATCCTTTAGTACTAATGTAAAATTTAAGAACCTATTTACTGGCCAAAACAAAATAGTATTATTAGCGCGGACCCCACTATGACAATAGGTCAATTTCCACGGGTTGCGCACGCAAACTAATACTTTTAATGAACATTGACTGCATAGTCAAATCTCTATCATTTACAACTGCACTGTGTAAGGCAAAATTAAGAAACAGACTTCCTGGCGATAACCATCAATAACAAAGCACTGATGCACATGACGTTTAGGGTGTCATGACAATCTGACAGTTTGAAAAGTTAATAAATCAACTTTCAAGTATTCATACGTTAGGTCATGTGAGCTGCAGCTGTCACTTTGGTAGATATTATATCAATACTATTAAGATAACACTAATATAGTAAATTAATTTTGGCCGCAAAAATGTATTAGTGTTGTCTTAAGGATCCTCACTTTATAAAATTGTACTGTAATCTAATTCATAAGGTCTTTTAACCAAGACTACGATAAAATACCTGTATATCCTCAGAAGATGAAGCAATTTAAGAGTAGGGAATGTTTCTTGAGGCGTGTGAGTGCAACATGTGTTCAGAGTGACTCTCGCCCTATATGTCGCCATGTATGTACAATACCTGTGGGCCTGCAGGTCAACCTTGGCTGGCCAGGGCTAGAACAGGGACGAGGTCAAGGTCACACAGCCTGACCCTCCTCCACCCTCCAATTCTCCGATCATGCGCAAGAGCACTCGGTCATATCCTCCAGAGGCGCTGTTCGTACTCACCGCGGCACACAACCCCTGTACTCTAATACTTTACCCCTCTCCCCCCTTCTCTAAGCCTAGCATCGATGACGTAATTTTTGATCATTGGAAACCATAAGGATTAGAATACTTACAATCTTAAAAAAAAAGTCTTTTAGGGAGAAAAATCTACATATAATTTAGTCGGTGAAGTAAAATGTATTTTATTTTATTTGGTTTTTTTTGGGGTCACTTTTCAAACGCAGAGCGAGGTCTAAGTCGAAGATAAAGTTTTTTGTAACGTTTTCATAATACTACTTTTAATTTTTCCATTCAGTGCATCTAAGTAAAGTGAAAGATTTAAAGAAAAACCAAACCACAATATTTTGGTTGTTATTATTATTATGTAATTTTCTTTTAAATACTAAATAGACAATGATTGATAAAAAATATATATAGTTATTACTATTAATATTATTATACCGTAACATAGCTGTTATTTATCTATTCTTGCGTTATAGAAGACATTTAATGACAAGTCTGTGCTAAACATATGTTTTGAACCATTTAAAAAATATATATGTTAAAATGTGTCCTATTTTGTGTGAGTTTTTTTTTCAAATATGTTCATGATTTATTTAAGTTTTTTTCTTCCTTTTAAAGGTTTAAAAATATGCGAAGGTTATTGTGGTTGTCGAAGTAGAAACAAAGTATATGACCTTTGACTTCTACATTTTAGAGCTTCGCACGTTCATATATATATTTTTTTTTTAGATATTGATAAATTTGACCAAAAATGACAGCTGCAGATCACATGACGTGTACGTATTAATACTCTAAAGTAGATCTTATAAATTTTCTTGCCGTAAGATAAGGCTCTTATTATGAAAATGGGATTATAGTAACAAACTATGTCCAGTACTTAGTAAGAGCAATTCACTTAAATTATTTTTTGCCCCACTTAACTCACATTTAATTAAAGTTATGGAAAAGATCCGAGGAAATGAACAATTAATTTATAGGGAATGCACTCACATTTGCGTTGATGGAAAAAATGATTGAGAAGATATCTATGAATCAAATACACCCCACCGGAATTCAAATTACGACCATCATCGTCACCAGATTATCAAAGCTAGTAATAAGAAACTGACGGCTTAGTCCACGTGCCCACCGGTAAAGGTTAAGTAAAGTTCAATTCACTGAATACGATGATAATAGTAAATATACGCGCTTTGGTGGTAGAATGTTCTAAAGTTTGATTCACACGCTCGTTGAAAAATAGAAAGCAGAATCTGCGCAGTAAATCACAAGTCAAGTTGTACCATGATGCATTGCAACGCTAACTTAAAACAGCTGAATATCCACATATTTTATTTTTTAATGGATAGGCATATATATTAGATCATTGTCCCGATAGACGTTTTCACACTATAATGCTGTGTAATAACACAATCCAATACACCGATAAACACGCTTTACATTAACGGGTTATTTCAAATCTCCTCACAACGCCCAACGAAGATGTCTGCTAGCTTCTGGCTGTAGAGCGCATGCGTTGTCAAATGCGCATGCGCACTGACTTGAGATGGTTTGCTCTGAGATTTGATTGCCGAACATCTCAGGCAGAGAGGACAAAGTAGAGAAAAGTTGAACTTCATCAGAACAGCTCGCATCGATTAAGCGGAAATCTTGTGATTGGCTTAGAGCTCGTCACGTGACTAAGTTTCCGTTCTGCGTTAGTTTTTCGGTGAACGTGGGGATCCACAGTAAGGCTCGCAATAAACTGGACTGCCAATGATTGGGAAATCCAGGTTCGAATACCTGTCAGGTGTACTGAGGGTGGTTTTTCCTAAATGGCTCTACTCTACTTCACGTAAATGCGGGTATACCTAATCTAAATTCAACATTGTTCATCCCCAGCGCGTTAGGGTAATTATTTGCTCTTTATTTACGTGTAACCTGAATGGGTAGTAAGACGCGGC
This sequence comes from Timema poppense, assembly GCA_902141375.1. Taxonomy (NCBI): domain Eukaryota; kingdom Metazoa; phylum Arthropoda; class Insecta; order Phasmatodea; family Timematidae; genus Timema; species Timema poppense. The sequence goes on from CABFOV010001566.1 coordinate 60,224, forward strand.
TCTAAAAATAAATAGTAATAACACCCGCATTGGTGGGCACGTAGGATAAACGTCAGGTTTATATATATATAGTTTGGTTTGCCAGTAACAAAGAGGGTGGGGTACGATTACTGGCAGGTTATTTTGAAGGTGGTTTTATTTTTTAAATGGTTCTATACGCTTACCTCCATGAAAATGCGGTTACACTTAGTCTAAACTATCTCCCTTACCCCACTATTGTGGTTAAAATAATGTGGATAGTCCAACACCTTAGCTTAGTTTGTCCCGAATTTGATTCTCATCATGGTCAAAAAATTTATCATTAGTGAAATATAGGTTTTCCCTTTCACAGTGATTAATTAACGGCTCGGAGATGGATGATGTGTTTGTTTTGAGTATTAAGTTAGTTAATAAGGTGTGCAAACGGGGTCAACTCAATCGCTTGAGGACAATTTAGGAGCTACTTGAATTAAAAAAGTAGCGGTTCCGGTCTAGAAAACTTAGATATGTGGGCAGCGGGTTCATTATGCTGACTACATGACACCCTCTATCCGCTTAAGCGGCGGCCACTCAGTCTGTATAGATCGCTTGCGGGATGATGCCATGGATATTTTTTAAATTAGTGTGTTGTTGATATCAGCAGTTGATTCATCAAGTGGAGACTTTTATAATACCCCGAATAAAATAAATTTAATATATGCGGATGACTCGGACAGGTGGTGAGAATTTGGGGGAAAACATATAAATAAAACTGTGAGACTTTGGGAGAGAAAAAATGAAAAAAACTATAAAAATGATTAAAATAAAAACCAGTTATCTGGAAGAGAGTGAGAGCTTATAAGCGACATATTTTGAGATAACACTCCTTCAATATTATCCCCTCATTGAGGTCGTTGGTTAAGTTTATGTTGATTGCATTAAAAAGAAGACAAAATAATCCACCTATATTCTTCTCAAATTTAATTTTAATCTCTCGAAAAGGATATTTATAAAATTTAAATATATTAGTAAAATTTTATTTTCCAAAATACGATAAAGGGTAGATATTCATGCTGTGCTTAGTAAATACTTCAAACAGTTTTAATTGAAATCCAATTAAAGTAATTCGAATTAATTTTTGGGCAGGTCTTTTACTGTTCAGTCATGAGGGAAGAGTTCTTTTATTTGTAATGATTGGTATAATCGTTTCACATTAGCATGGACCTTCACTAAAAAAAAGGGGTTTTTTTCTCACCACGTCTTATTATTAAGTTCGGGTTATACGCTTACGTAATAATACGCTAATGTATTAAGTATGAGTAAAGTTGAACTTAGAGGAAGTGTACCCACATTTGAGTGGGATTTAAAAAAAATAACTCTCTGTAATCGCAACCGGGCTTCAAATACCGATCTCCCCATCACTTTTAACTCCAGTCTATCGCAAAAATGATGCCTTAATTAGACCATTCCACCACCAAAGTGGGCAAATATATAAATCTCACTAAAAAGAGTTCTCTAAGATTTTGTTTTGCCCCTTTGACAAATTATATAAATTGATATAACCTTTTTAAAACAATTTTATTAAAAGGTCTCGAATATCTTAGGAGTGGAAGGGTTTCTTGGAGGGGATCATTTTATCATATTTACTCATTTGGAACTCAACTCATTACATGGTCAATTCATAACATGATTTACCTTAAGGTCACCGTTTTTGCAATTTTTATAAGAACATTTCTTTTGTGCAAAATAAATAAAATATTGTTTCAATAAAATTATAAAGTTTAATTTTATTCACGTGGTGATATCAACATTTCTTGAATATATGTAATAAGCATAGTGACATTAGATGACAAACTTCTAAAATGAAGAAAAAATGTCATTAAATTCCAGGACACGCTTGACAGATCTTTAAGAACTGTTGCTATCATCAAGTGAAGAAAATTAATCTTTATGTTTGTATTGAAGCAATATTTGATTTAATTTTGACCAAAAAAAGTTGTTATGTAAAAACTTTTTTAAAAAAATGTTTTTTTTTAACTTTTCCTACATTCTCACTTTAATTTACACAGTCTTGAAATTTCTCCTCCGTCAACTCTTGGCGTATGAGCGCTTTCTCCCCACACTATAACGATTCTGAAATAGGAATCCTGTCAGGGCTGCTTGTTCACACTATTCAGCCTATCTATTCATACGCACACTACCTACATGCTCGATACACTGTCTACCTCTGTACAGAATCGATTCTGAACCCGCTCCAATGGGAACGTGGATAAATGTGTCAGTGCAGCCTTCTTGTCTGGCTGGCCGGTGGAGGGAAGGTCGTTATTTGAAACAATGCTGGAGTTATATATTTTTATAAATAGTTTACTTCATTTATTCAATGCAAACACTGGTACATTTTGTTTTAAATACCTACACTTATTATGGTAAAAATATGCGTATATCCTTGAGGGGTAGTAAGCAACGCTGCAAATGCAAACACAAACACACAGTACACTTCATGCTAATTAATATTTTAGAAAACATTACAGCTGATTTCCAAATGTGTTTTTCACATTAGAACGTATTACTGTAATAATGTCTTATTTGAGTATTGGTAATTTTGTTATTGCATTTAACGAAAGGGAAAAATAAGAGTTAATATTATTGCAATTATTCCCACAGGTAACTTATACAATTATTTTGTAAGAAGTCTATTCATTTCGTTTAAAATGTTGTGGATTCCAAATTCTTAATTGATATTCAATTTATATTATTATTATTATTATTATTATTATTATGGCACCGCGTCTTACTACCCGTTCGGTTTGTACGCATATAAGCTAATGTGTAATGGTAGGGTGATTGTGAGATGAAATGGAGGACCTACAGTTTTAACGTGGGATCCGAACCACGGTGGGGGG
>CABFOV010001566.1:63475-92620 GCA_902141375.1 Timema poppense
TGCCATTCCACACATTTAAAAATTGTGATTAATACACGTCTTATCAGAGGTGAAGGAAAGGTTTGGTAATCAGATAAATCTGTGCCGGGACCGAGGATTGAGCCGCGGATCCCCCAGCACATAGGTCTGACATCTTACCCCCAAACCGCCAGGTCACCTTTAATTTATAACTATTAACTTTTCATTATATATTTATGTACATTCTCAAATATAATTTACAGTGTACGTACATGTATACATTTTTAATTTGTTTTTATTAAAGTAGATGAAGCTTTTAAAGCTACTCTCAAGCTCAGGACAACCATAAGACTAGGCAACATTATCCCGTAAAGACCAAAATTAAAACTCGCCTTTCTTGAAAAATGTAAATGGTTTTATTTATCTCCTTTTCCTAATATCCTAATAACTTAATCATCACCGCCTCCAGCTAGGAAGGATGTTAATAAAAACCCTTCTGAAACATGATCCCAATGTGATTATAGCGCAGCGCGACACAAAATTGATCAGGTTAAGTGCTTCATCATTTTCCCCGTAGTAAAGATGTAGGGCTACGAGCTTCAGTGAAAGAAATACAGTACAGTCGGAATTTTATCTAACATTTATAAACTTTACTAAAATACAACTTTAATAGGAAGAAACTTATCTGACAGCTAGAAAATCGACTATAGACCAATTTCATGGTAAGAGTCTTATCTGATAGCTAAAAAATGCTACTATAATATAATTTTCTTCAGAATGACCTTATTTGACGGCTAGAAAAGCCACTATAGTCACGTTTTCATAATAAGGGCCTTATCTTACAGCTAAAAATGTTACTATAGTATAATTTTCATAATAAGAACCTTATCTGAAATTTAGAATTATAATCGTGTCACATATTCATAATAAGAGCCTTATCTTACAGCTAGAAAAGTTACTATAGCATAATTTTCATAGTAAGGAACTTTTTCTGATGTCTAGAGAAGATACTATAGTCAAATTTTCTTAAGAAGGGCTTTATCTGACAGCTATAAAATTAAATTTATATAATTTTAATATGAAGGACCTTATCCAACATATTAAAAGTTATTAGGCCTAGAGTACAAATTTCATGGAAATAGCCTCATATTACAACTATAAAAGTTACTAAATCTGTCCTCACGTATTCATACGTCAGTTCATGTGATCTGCACCTGTCACTTTTAATCAATATTATTAAAACCTATAAAATTACACTAATCATATGAATGTTGCCAAAGTTGATCACAAACGATATGTGTGTCTTTTCTAAACGGTTCTTCTTACCAAAATCTGCCATGGTTACACATTCAAAGTTAGGTATGTTCTATCCCTACCTCACAAGGTGATATTCCAACCTCTCTCCAGGAGAATTATAAGGAGTTTATTTTAAAAGACCCGCCTCGGTGGCGTAGTTGGCTAATGCGCTAGTCGTGTTGAGCCAGACTGCCGAGCATGGGGAGATCGATGGTCGATTCTCAGTCGGGTAAGCTGAGGATATTTTTTTCCTACATGGTTTTCCACTCTCCCTCCACGCAAATTTGGGTTCAATTCCTCTAAATTTAACCTTCCCAATTCCTAACTCATTAACGTCATTAGTACTTAAGCGTATAATCCGAATAATTAATAAGATGCGGTGCTAAATAAACAAAAAAAAAACACATTAAAAATGACCTCATCAAAATCCTAGGCCTGGTATTAATATTATTTCTGATTCTATGTATCAAACATTTTTCTAATAACTTAACGTATAACTATATGGAAAATGTTTCAGTAACTATTTTATTTGTCAATAAAGTTTCTTTTTATCTAAATTAGACTGAACCTTTGGCATTTTATTCTGCTCAAACCTGACGTCGAATTGAAGTGTCATCTTCATCGGAAAACAATTAAATTGAAACTACTGAAATATTTTTACCATATTTAGAAACAAATACAGCTACATATAAATTAAACTGATCTCAATCTAGCTGTTGTCAAGCGAAGAATACATTATACCACATTTAGATAATATTTCTGGTTCGAGAGTAATCTAATATTCAGACTAATCAGCTGTTAAATGGGCTCTGAAGGGGGAAAACATTATTTTTAAGCCATAATAAATGAGGTTTGTGAAGAATAAAAAACAGCTTAGAAGAATGTTAAGCACAAACAAAGAGGGTACAAAGTTTTTGTTTTGTTTTGCTTAGCGTGTTTGTTTTTCTTGTATCGATAGAATTGCAAAGTTTGTTGAATGAGTCGATCATCCCCCCCCCTTTCCCAATCACCCTACATACCCAACCTAAGACCTTTCTTCAACCTCTCTCTTACCCATCCATATTCATCCTTTTCCATCTCCATAGAAAGTGGACAACAACCGTTGTATCAAAGATCCTTCAGATTGGATAGGAGAAAGGGGGGGGGGTTAGGAAATGGGGGAAGGGGGCTAGGGGTTAAGAGGGGATGGGAGGGGTTCCAACTCTTCTCACATCAAACAAACTAGTCTGAAGTAGAAAACAATTTCACGCTACTCTTGCTTCAAGAGTTGGGAGGTAGATGGAGTTTAAATTTAAAATATATATCTATTATTTTATATAAATTATTGTAGGGTAAGGTTTGGAGAGATAAAACGTCAACGACTAGAAATAATAATAAAAATCTCCTGTGGTAGCTGGTTTATGGCTTACACTCTCACAATAGACTAGACCGCTGATGATGAGAGATCAGGGTTTGAATCCCGGTTGGATGTACTGACGGCTGTTTATATCCTAAATCGTTTCCAACTCTGCCTTCACGCAAATGTGGATACACTTACTCCAAAGTCAACCTTTCCCACCCATTTACTATATGTGTATAGGCCTAACGGGTAGTAACACGTGATTCGTAAAAATAATAAATAATGCGTGCACCGCACAAACTTTTTCACACCTCTATCTAAATTATACTTACAACTCGTTAGATATGTGAAACCAAATAATATATATTGTTATAGAAACGTAATGGGAACAAAATAACATCTAGTATTACCAAAGAGTAAATATTAAATACTATAAACTGTTACAGAAACATATTATTTGTGCTGTGCATTTTCAAATCTCCATTTCCAAAAGCTCCATTTAAAAATATAATTGGGCTATAATTCGAAAATATGTATTTAATAAAATATTCGTTCAAATAAATTGTTTATTTAGAGTCTTACAACTTTACAATAAGTTATTTCGTTTCTCAAATATTTGTGAAGATATGATTAAAATTGGAAATTAACGCTTATGTTCAAAGTCATGTTGATGGAAAAATGAGATATGGTATTTTGTTTTTAATCTTTAATGATGCGATGATACAAAATTTAGCTAAAATCGTTAGAGCCTATTTTTCGGAAATTACTCTAAGTAAACTACTTCTAATTTTTAGGGTTGGAGAATTAATTCCAAACACCCCTTTGAGAAATCCCAGATATCAAGTTTTGGTCCGAACGGTATAATGGCTTAGGCTCTGGTCCCAGAAAAATATAGATAAACAGACAAATGGCAATGCAAAAACCACATTTGTTCATATTCAATTTTTTGATGATCCCAATACTTCCTCTAGACAAAAGGTTGCGAGAAAGTAGGAAATAATAAACCATTTAGGTTTTACTAAAGTGGTCCTCCATCCATAATATAACCCTCGACCAGTTTTAAGATGAATCATAATAAATAAGAACCCACTTCGGTGGCCACGTGGTCTAATGTGCTACTCTAGCATTAGACTAGACTGTAAATGACAGGGAGATCAAGGTTTGAATCTTTGTTGGGTGTACTGAAGATTTTTTCCAACATTATTCTCCACTCTCTCATTCTCCACACAAATGTGGGTACACTTCTTCTAAATACAACCTTTATAATCCCTAAAAACATTAGCATAATTATTGAATAATCGTATAACCCAAATGAGTATTAAGATGCGATGCTAAAAAAAAAAAGAACGATACCCAATTAGCGTGTATATAGTTCGAAGTACTCACCCAAAATTTAAATCTCGGCAAATGTGGACAATCCTATTAAATGCTAACAAAGATACAGCATCGAAAATATTCATTTTATAAAATTGAGGCTTATACAATGTATATTTTGAGTATCACAATAATAGCTCAAACATTCGTAAATATGAGTAAAAAAAACATGACAGAGAAGCAAAAATTAGAGGGAATGGCAACGAGGGAGTGTAGAAAAAAACCCAATGGAATGGGGAGTGAAATGGTTGAAGATGGAAATAAAAAAGACCTCTTAAGCTTAGTGAAGATATTTTCTGTCACGTATCTCCAATGTAGGGACACTTAAGGGCATTCTCTTTCTCACGTATATCGATTGTAAGGACACTTAAGGGCATTCTCTTTCTCACGTATATCGATTGTAAGGACACTTAAGGGCCTCCCTTTACACAGTGAAAAGGTAATGAAAATTTTCAAGGAAAAGGGGAGAGGTAAGATATTCCAATAAGATCTATGAATGAATGAGAAATAGCTCTGACCTACTGAAACACGTTGTACGTTATTCAATAACGATGCTCAGATTTGTTTTAATGCTATTGTAGTGTCAGAGTAGTCTTAGGGCCAGTTTCATAGTCAAATTTAGTACGCCTCAAGTGCGGCGCTACACTAAGTACATGACGACACCTACCTAGACCAGAATGGAATGGGCCAGTTTCCTATGCGAGAACGGCCCATTCCATTCGAGTTTAGGTAGGTGTCGTCTTGTATTTAGTGTAGCGCCGCACTTGAGACGTACTAAATTTGACTATGAAACTGGCCCTTAGTGTGTGGTCTGTATAATTGAGGCTGAGTGTTGAATGCTAGTGTAGTTTTATCGTGGTCTGTATGAATGAGGTTCAGTGAAAATGTAGTGCCATTATAGTTTTTAAGTGGCAAAATTTGCTTGATAAGAGAAATACTTGCCTGGTCTTTAGATCAATGAATGACGTAAGAGACTTAGTAGAATTATAGTGGCGATACAATTCTGGACAGTAAAACTACACTCACATTACCCTAATCCACAAACCAACTTAACCTCATTCTTACATATCACTCACTATGCTTTGTTCAGTGCTTGTTAAAATATAGATGACACAGATAGGAAGCGCTTGATTACATTTAATTAACTGTAATGAAATGTTATGCTAGTGTTTTAACAGCGATCACACCTTTGTGTGAGTTGATCTGGTCAATGAGGCTTTTCTTTCGTTTGCGTTCAGACTTTTCCGTCAAATAGAATTTTTCTTTGGATTCTGGGAAAAGGTGATTTTTTTTTACCCACCAATATATATTCAAGAGCACTACCACGTTTAAGAATCACGATTTCATTGCTATACTCCAATTTTCATGGAAGAGCCAATTTTGAAAACATTTTACTATTTTATTTGTTTTATTTCATATCTAGTTACAATGCTTATCAAAAGTTACCGCTGCAGCTGACATGCTGACATGTGAACACGGGAAAGTAGATTTAGTGACTTTTCTAACAATCAGATAAGATTACTCATGTGAAAATTTGACTGTGAAGTGCAGGTTAATTAGATTTTTTTGTTTTCTACAACTACGAGCTAATACCCTACTCAAACTAGTTTTACGTTTCTTTCTCCTTTGCTTCTTGCCGTTGGGCGCCACTATGCAGGGAACTATTTCCAGATTGTTAGTGACCGACATAAACAGATAACAATCAATATAATGATGTGACCAGACATTACAGAGGATACCTTCAAGTCGGAATGTTTCATTATATCTTCTTACGCAGTGGTTAACAGAACGTAAGTTTCCCAGTTCTTGAGATACTTTCATCCGATCCCTAATCTGGCATCCAATTTCCTTCAAATCGATTTTCACATTATCCTCCCATCACTCAATTTCTTGTACATTGAGGTTTCCCAACTAAAATGTTGTGTACATGCCTGTCATCACCCATACGAGCTACATTTAACACCTCGCCTCATTTTGCGCGTCTTTATTATCCATAGTATGTTTAAGGATGCATACAAGCAGTGAAGTTACTCTTCGTGATGTAACTTTCTCCATTTTCATGTTTGTTTAACCCTAATAGGCCAAAATATATTTCTCACCTCCTCTTTGTTCTCAAGAACCCTCAATTAGCTTGGTACGCCTTATATCCGTAAAGAAAACGTGCAGTATTTTAGTTTTATGTTTTCTCAGTTTAATTTTCAAAAGCAGAGGACGAGATAATAATAATCTACAAACTGAATATCAGCAAACATTGTCTGCATTAATTATGTTTTTAACACTCTTGCATTTCATTCCCAAGTGTTAGTGAAGTCTCTAGGTATTTGAATTAGTCAACCTCTTCAAAATGCATGTGGTCATATTCTACACGTTATTTAACATAATGTAGCTTAATTTATAAAATACTGTGTAGGTATTCAAATTTGTAGAGTAGTGGCTCATGACAAGAGACATTTACAAATGCTATTATAAACAATTATCATTTTATAAATACAATATTTAGAGGCAATCTAGGAAAAAGAATAGTCAACTTTTGGAGAGGTTATTTCAGTTCTAGACGATTTATCCTATTATTAATAATACATTGATATGTGATAGAAATAGCCTATGTGGCAAAAGCCCATCATCATCTACATCCACCGGATAGCACCTTGCTTATGCTGGTTAAAAAACTACATTATGTCAGCTCACAATCAAGTCATACTGACCGAGTGGACACTGCCTGTTGGCGAAGGTAGTGCCACCTTCTGTGGATAGAGGGTGTTAGGTGGTCAGCACAAATAACCCTTCGGCTATTAATCTCAGTTTTTTGTAGCAGAACCGTTACATTTTCATTCAGTTAACTCCTCATTTGTTCTCACGGGGCTGAGTTGACCGCGTTCCAGACCTACTGCTTCATAGAAAGTATGGAAGCACTGGGTATCGAACTCGGGACCTCTGTATCTGTGGCCAGAAATTCTAATTACAAGATCATATGTTGTCTAGCTATACTCTATCTATGTTATGAGAGGTGTTAACCGTTTGTTGGAGGTTCTTTATTGCAAAAATTGGCTGAAAGTAATTAATGTCTACATATTAGGAATTGTTTAACACCGCATCATACTACCCGTTTGGGCTGTACTAATTACGCTAATGTTTAGGGATTATGAAGGTTTAATTGAGAGTAAATGCATCCGTATTTGCATGGCAGGAGAGTGGAAAACAATTTAGGGAAAAACCACCACCGTTTTCAGCAGTCTAGTCCAACACAAGAGTAGAGCGTTAGACCAAGCATCTACTGAAGGAGAGAGTGGAAATTATTATTGATAGTATTACTAAGAAAATAATTATTTCCGAATAGGAGGAAAATGCAATATATATCTAGTTTGATATGAAAGTGAATTTAACAATTTAAGTCGGCCATAAGATGGGCTCGGGCAAAAATAAACTTAAAAGGAAATATTAATAAAAATGTCTAAGTGTTCAGGTTCTAGAAAGTACACACAAACCTACCTCTATGGCCACATGGTCTAAGGCGTTACTCTTGTGTTAGACTTTAATACTGATATTAAGAGTTTGGGGTTCGAATTTCGGTCAGGTAAACTGAGACTTTTATCTAAAATTGTTTTCCACTCTCTCTCTCTCTCTTTCTCTCTCTTTCTCCATGCAAATGCTGGTAAACCTCCTATAAATTTAACCTTTCTCACCCCTAACTCACTAGCGTAATTAGTAATTAATATTTGTATAACCGGAACAGTGAGTAAGACGCTGTAATTAATAAATTTAAACAATTTAGGAGTCAGGGGCACATAAAAAGTATATATATATATATATATTTAGTGCAGACACAATTTTTTCAACACTCCATAATTCCACCATAATAAAGTTAACCATATTTTATATGCGATTTAAAATTCCTAAGTCATAAATGAATAATTGACTAACTCGAATCTCAAAAATGCACCCGTTATAGAAAAGGAAACTAAAATAAAATGTGGTTACATTATTTTAGATTAATTAGCATATTATGTTTATGATTTTATACGCACTGGTTATTTTAATTTTGTATATTTAAATACTTTTTAAAACATTGTGCGAGTATTCTTACCCTGAAAAATTTCATCCCGTTGGATGTTTATTTAAAAAATAAACAAGGTCTAGTTTCCGGAGTAAGAGAATGCTAAACACACTTAAATTCCATGTCTGTGTTTTGAATATCAAAACTAGATTGTGCTTGCTTCACACTGACTTGGCTTTGACGCTTATTTAAAAAGTTTCCAGAAACTTGGACTTGTTTTTCCTTCATAAAAAGATTACCATGAATTCTTAAACTCATGCAAGAAACATTATGTTGTGACTAGGATGGTGTAAGTATTGACAAAAATAATTTCAACTCCAAAAGTAGAAAGAAACTTTTTTTTTATTCAAAAGGAAATAATGTGGTTTGAACCTCTGCAATATCGCGTTTCCATTTTGTTCTAACTATTTTTTTTTTTAGACTTTCAATTTTCATATCTTCGCTTAGAACAAGATGCTTTTAACAAATGGGATTGAACTAAACGGATTAGTATGGGTTTATTTAAGTCTTTTTTTTTCCATAACTTCTTATAACTTTTCTGGGATGCACGTATTTTAATTACGCTAATGGGGTAGTAAGAAAAAAGGTAGTATTTAAACAAAATGTACCCGTTCTTGCAAGGAAGGGGGGGGGGGGGTAAAACCCGATATACACCTAGCCGGGATTCTAAACCCAATCTCCCCATCACCGGTAAGCTAGACTAGCCTAGCCCGCCTTTTTGTCGTAGTTAGCTAACGCGCTAGTTTCATGTTGAGCTAGACTGCCGAGGACGGGGATATCGATGTTCGAATTTTACTCAGGTGAATTGGGGGTGGTTTTTCCTAAAATGGTTTTCCACTCTCCCTCCACGCAAATGCGGGTTCACTTCTATTACATTCAACATTCCCGATTTATAACCTATTAGCGTTAATTAGTAGTTGAGCATATAACCCGATCGCATAGTAAGAAACGGTGCTAAGTATTATTATTATTAATTATTTGGTCCTAAAATTTAGTCGGTATGCCCAACCGATTAGAGTGCTATGAAACTATTTTCAAAGTTTGTTAAACACTAGAGTACCTGGCTATGACCTGGATTGCGACCCTAAATTGAAGTAAAATGACTTCTTTTTTTTTACCCGCTTTGATGGCCACATGGCTTAAGGAATCATCCTCGCAATAGACTAGACTGGTGATGATGGGGAGGTTGGGGTTCGATTCTAGTCTGGTGTACTTGGGGGTTTTCCTAAATGGTTTTATATACCCTGCCCACCACGCAAATGGGGGTACACTAACCTGAATTAAACCTTCCTCATCCTTGGAATATTAGAGTAATTAATAAATATGCATACAATTGGAATGGGTAGTAAGACTTTGTGATAAAAGAAAAAAACAACTTTTTTACTACTCTTACTACCTGTTCAGGTTGTATACAAAGGCTACATGATAATTACTCTAATGGGGTAGAGGTGAGGAAGGAATAATTTTAGAGGTAATAAACCCGAAGTGCGTACAACCCGAACGGGTAGTAAGTAAGATGTGGTGCTAATAATAATAATAATAATAATAATAATAATAATAATAATAATAATACACCCGAAATTGCGTGAAAGAGTGAGAAATCATTTAGCAAAAAACACTAGTAATCAACCCGACTGGAACTCAAACCCGGATCTCCCCATGTTTAGCAGGCCAATCTAACACGAGAGCGACAACTTAGGGGTTTCAGCCACTGAAGCGGGTAAGTAAAATAACTCATTATTTTTCATTTTTTGGAAATATCAATATTAAGTAATCTATACGGAGTAGCCAAGGGTCCCGGATTAGATATCCGACATAGCCTAAAATTTATAATTGATGAAAATAAGGGTTTACCCTTTAACATTGAAAATTAACGGTTGGGGACTGGATGTTGTGCTTGTCCTAGTCTCAAGTTAGATTATAAGGCATATGAAGAAGCTACGACAAGCCTAGCAAGTCGGTAGTGGAAAATATATGACATGAATAAAAAACTGACCCAGGTCTCGGGCTGGAAACAGTACTGGGATGTACCTAACAAAATTATGAAACCTCCCACACTCCCCAATAGCCTCATCCCTTTTTGGACCAAATATATTTCCTAAGCACCTTGTTTTCGAAAACCCAAAATTGTTTTCGTCATATTAGGTAAGATACCATATTTCGCTCCTATGGATAACAAAAAAAAAAAAAAAAAGTTTTGTATATTCGGAGTTTTACATTCCTTGACAGTAGGCAAAATGTTAACATCTTACTGACAAAATAATATTAGGCATTTCCTGACTGTATCATTTTCCTAATGTCCACTCTAATATCGTTATTGCTGGTTGAAATTGTTCCTAAATATTTAAACTTATTAACCATGCGAAATTATATGTTGTTCGACGTAATCTATAAATTATCGTCCTCAATGTGTGTTCTCTGTGTGATTATTATTATTATTATTATTATTATTATTATTTAGCACCACGTCTTACTACCCGTTCGGGCTAGCGCTTTAAGTACTAATTACACCAATGGGTTAAGGATTGATAAGGTTGAATTAGAGGAAGTGAACCAGCATTTGCGTGGAGAGAAAGAGAGTGGGAAACCATTTAGGGAAAACCACCCCCAGTTCACCCGACTGAGATTCGAACCTCGATCTCCTCATCCTCAGCAGTCGAGCTCAACACGAAACTAGTGCGTTAGCCAACTACGCCACCGAGGCGGGTTCTTGTGTAATCATAATATAGGTTCTGCGTAGTCTTTTCAGCGTTAACTTTTAAACTTAATTCCATACTAGTCTCTAATAAATTGTCTCCATTTCTTGCAACAATTTCCTTACTATTATTATTATTATTATTAGCACCGCGTCTTACTACCCGTTCAGGTTATACGCACTTACGCTAATGTGTAATGGTAGGATGATTGTGAGATAAAATGGAGGACCTACAGTTTAACGTGGGATCCAAACCACGGTGGAGGCCTGGCATTCCACACATTCACAAGCTGTGATTAATTTCGTCTTGTCAGAGGTGAAGGAAGGGTTTGGTAATCAGATAAATCTTTGCGGAGACCGAGGATTGAACCCCGGCCGCCAGCACAGAAGTCTGACACCTTACCCCCTAGACCGCCAGGTCACCTTCCTTAATATTGCCAAACAAAGATAAACCATCTGCTTATCCTAAGAGCTGCATTGTACAATTTAATGTCAACCCTTCCCTCCTCTCTTTAATTTACCTAATAGCATACTTTAAGTCAAAGGTTATATTAAAAATTATTGGGAAAATTAAAGCTTTTGCTTCAAATCATTATGTATTATTTTATTTTTATATTATTTAATAGGTAATAATCCGAGTAGGTAGTAAGTCACGGTGCTAATAAAATACGTATTAATAAATATATTTAACTAAAGTGACCACTGCAAATCACATGAGCTGATGTAGATCTATGAACTTTTTTATCTGTCAAATAAGACTATTCCTACGAAAATTGGACTCTATGTATTCCTAAGCCTGGGTGGCATTGAGTCAATGTAAGTTTATAATTTCCATACAGGTTATAAAAATGGCAGCGGAAGGCCATAGTTTACATGATACCAACGCAGAGATCCTCTGATGCAGTATCGATTAGTTTTAATAACAAACGCCCGTAGAGACACATCGATTTTATCAACATTACTCATTTAACCTTCAACAGGAGTGTTTTTTATGTATCACAATACTTGTTTTATTTACCTAGTTGTTTTATCCCCGCTCTCCTGACCCCACCAGATGACATTTCAACCAGTTAAGGTCAAGCAGATATATCGACGCTCAAACACATGATGCTGGGAGTGACGCCTGGTTTTAGATATATTCATGGCGTCGGTAATCTACAATGAAGGCTTGACGACGGCGCCGCGCTACAATAATATTTGCTTCGTGAGGGAGAGTCGACGAAAAGCTTTATCTACATTTCAAAAATGACTCTTTTTTGTTCTTGGATAGAACGACATTTAAAAAAAAAAAACATGTCAGGTCAGCAGGAATCCACAAATTTTACATCATGGATATTGTGTCCACACAAAGAATAGTGTGATATTTGACTGTCAACTTTTAAATTCTCACTTGATAAATTAACGTACGACACCCTTAGCTAATTTGGTAACGTGTGTGCCTACTAATACAAGGGTACAAGGTTCGATTCCTGGCATACCCATAAATCCTCGGTAAAATGAGGGTTTCTTCTTTAACAATGATGAAATAACAACTGGGGTCTGGATATTGTGTCGTTTCTAGATTTGTGTTAGTTTAAAAAGTCGTGTGCTGATATAATCATTCGGTTCAGAAAGTGCATGTTAAATACCAAAAATTAAAATAAATTAAAGTAAATAAGAAATACATAAAAAATATGTTAAATTTCATACACACATTAAAATAATACCTCAGGATCTTGGAATTTCTAATTATTATCCACGCGGGCTATACAAATTTAATTAAACTAATTTGTTAGGGCTGAGAAAAGCAGTATTTAGAGGAAATGTACCAAATTTAATGAGGATGTTGGTGGTAGGAAACTATTTAGAAATAAACACAGGTGACCTGGTGGTCTAGGGTTAAGGTGTCAGACTTATGTGCTGGGGGTCCGGGGCTCAATCATCGATACCGGCACAGATTTAGCTGATTACCAAGCCCTTCCTTCACCTCTGACTAGACGTGTATTAATCACAACTTGTGAATGTGAGGAATGCCAGGCCTCCACCGTGGTTCAGATCCCACGTTATACTGTAGGTCCTCCATTTCATCTAACAATCACCCTACTATTACATATTAGTGTATAATCCGAACGGGTAGTAAGATGCCCTCCTGGATTAAGCCACTGAATACTTCTTGTTTTAAGACGCATGAAATAAAATAAGTCTCCCTAAAGAATTACGGACAAACATAAACCTGTTACTTATTCCATTTTTTTACTACATCTCTCGAAAAACGCCTCTAGGCAAATACTCTTGTTGTACGTTGGTAAAGAAAGTAGGAGAGGGGGATAGATCGGGTGAAGGAGGGGAAGTTTGAGGGGGTGAGTTGTACTTCTTGCGCACAAAATTGGAGGCAACGCCTTCAAGTGTGTTGCTGGAAGCCTCAAGCCATCGCTTTCAAAAAAACCAAACCCTTCTACTTCCCTTAGTCGACATCGTTGACGTACGAGGGTTAAAAATTTTTTTTTTTTTAGTGGTGAGGAAGGAGGTTAAAGGAGTGAGAGGATTTTCTTTAATTTCGGTCAAGGAGACTCTACTTCAATATCACAACAAAAATAAAAAAAACAAAAAGAGTGAAATTTGAACAAAAGAGATCTAAGTATGAGAAAATCGAGTCCTAAACACGAATAAAAACGGACACACTTGGTTACCATATTTTATTTAATTAAAAAAAAACCAATAATATTAAAGGGAAGCTAAATAAATTAAAAATTAATCGTATATTGTAACCCACACTTTCACTCTAGTTGACATCTGAAATCATAATTACTTTGAATTTAAAACTTTTGCTTATTTTTAAATGGTCACATTTTTTTTTGTTTCATAGTAGATCCAATGAGATTGTAGGCTGTTTACCAAAAACAAAAAGAGACATTAAATCTTGTGGCTTGTGCAGCAATCTGATAAATAAATAGGCTACTATCAGTATTTAATCAGATTTTTTGATTGACTTTTCATTACATGGAAATGTGTTTTACTTATAGATCTGCGAATTGTAAATAAATGTTTTCGAGTGTTAAAATATTATATTTATATCTACCTAAAAATAAGTACCTATATCTCTTATCTATATACATACAGTCATTGAAATTTATTGATTAAAATTTCTATGAAGTTGTTGAAACACTAAACTATGATTTTCCCTTAAACTTTAACAGTTTTGACTTATTTTTACTCGTTTACAAGATCCAAATAATACGCCATTAGGAAGAGAGAAAAAAGTTTAACTTTATAAATTTAATTGACACGGCAAAAACATTAACTAGATATTTTTATTCAAACTTTAGTAAATATATTTTTTATCTGGCACATATTAGACATTTTATGCAACGTGAGCAGTTTTATTTTAATTTTAGCAGCACAACACATGGCTTATAATTTCATTCTAGCTGCTACTTTAAAGTACGTTAATTACCTGATAAGTAGAGGCAAATCAAGATATGATTTTTAATCTATTTGCGTTTAATTCGGCGGATTTTAAAAATACAACATTGAAACAAAAACTATATGTTCTCAAATAAAATTAAAAATAGCCCAACTTTGTCGCAGCATTATATTTTTTGCTCGTAAAGTAGTTTTACTGTAAGCATTTTATTTTTAAATCGTCTACAGTTCAGGCTATAAGGTTTATTCACGAAATTGGTTAGTAGGAATCTTCTTTCCAAGATGTAGATTAAAAAGGTCCGTGGAGTAATATGTTTTTATAGAATAGGAATTAAGAAAAATATAATTTTTATGCAAGTCAATGATGTCCAGGCGCAAATAGTAAAGTGAATGTTTATACTCGTCTGCGGAATAGGGGAAGTATCACAAGCCGCATCTGAATTGCGTCCCAAAAAACAATTTTTACACCAAGTTCAACCCTTTTTTAAAATGGGCGTAGAACGAATTGCGTCTCTGTTTAAAAAAAGTTCGTAGATCCCTTAGTTTATATAAATATTATGAGTTAGTTTCATTGATTAATTTCCTTCATAGGTCCATTGCCTTTCTCTTCAGACTGTTACTAGCTTTCTGGCGGTTAAGTACAGGTCCACTATTATTCTTATGGTCATCTAGTCACGAACATTAACCATTTAACCACTAGAAGATACAGTAGCCCCTTGGCTTCTTTGGTGTTAAGTGACAACTCACAGCTGATAGCTGACTGATTTGAAAAGTTACCAGACCAAACTATGTATCCCTACGCCAAACCATATGATCTGCAAAAACATGTGTTTAGCAGTTGTCCCTTCTGACAGTCAAAATTTGGGTATATACCTAAATGTTGACTGTTAGAAGTCAGCTGTGAGTTGTCAGTCAGCACCAAAGAAGCCATGGAGTTACTGTAGCTTGACGAAGGCCGAAAACGTCTTATTCAAGCAGGACCACCTATGGATTCTATTATTCAACATTTTATGTAAGCTGATCTTGTACTGTACATATTAATAACATAATAACCATATAAACAAAAGGCCAGGCATGCTCATTTTATTCCCACTATTTATATTTCACACAATAGTGCATTAAGTGTGATAGTGCCTAAAGCTAAGATGCAAACCACTCTATATAGACAGCGTCGTTAAAGCACATCGGACAACCACTTAGGGATATTTTAGTAGGCCTATATGTTGTCTCGTGTAAAAATCTTGGCAGCCAACGGACCGAAAATAAAACATATAAGTGGCTTCTTTTTATTTTAAACTCCGGAAGAGACAACATTTGGGATTCATTTGAAGTGGGTTCTCAGTTTTGTCATCCATGTCGTAAGCCATAAATCCTGTGTGAAATGTGTTTACCACTTTTTATTTCTCTTGGAACAAATATCACAATTAACCAACACACTTTTTTATTTTGTATATTATTTGGGAAATAAGGTGCCTAATTGAAAATGTTTTTCTCTCTTCGGCACATTAAGAACTTCGAAAAATTTGGATCAGACACATCGGGCTCTGGTAAAACGGGCAGTATTAACTTTATGTCAAGGGTGTGTAAAAATAAGTTTTTGGAATGAATTACCTCATGTGTGGAAGAATAATTAGTTTAGAGCTAGTGAGGGAAAGTGGTAGGAGAAAACTGTTTCCAGTTTTGATATTCGTGCAATTATAGTGCGGCTAATTTGAACTTGGGGCTCAGTTCGGATTTTCAAATATTATTATTATTATGAGCACCGCGTCTTACTACCCGTTCGGTTATTCGCACTTACGCTTATGTGTAATGGTAGGGTGATTGTGAGATGAAATGGAGGACCTACAGTTTAACGTGGAATCTGAACCACGGTGGAGGCCTGGAATTCCTCACTTTCACAAGTTGTTATTAATACACGTCTTGTCAAAGGTGGAAGGAAGGGTTTGGTAATCAGATTATTATTAGCACCGCGTCTTACTACCCGTTCGGGTTATACGCACTTACGCTAATGTGTAATGGTAGGGTGATTGTGAGATGAAATGGAGGACCTACAGTTTAACGTGGAATCTGAACCACGGTGGAGGCCTGGAATTCCTCACTTTCACAAGTTGTTATTAATACACGTCTTGTCAAAGGTGGAAGGAAGGGTTTGGTAATCAGATTATTATTAGCACCGCGTCTTACTACCCGTTCGGGTTATACGCACTTACGCTAATGTGTAATGGTAGGGTGATTGTGAGATGAAATGGAGGACCTACAGTTTAACGTGGAATCCGAACCACGGTGGAGGCCTGGCATTCCCCACATTCACAAGATGTCTTGACAGAGGTGAAGGAAGGGTTTGGTAATCAGATAAATCTGTGCCGGGACCGAGAATTGAACCCCGGACCCCCAGCACAGAAATCCGACACCTTACCCCTAAATCACCAGGTCACCTTCAAATAACAGTTATCTGAATAATATAAATCCGAAACAAAGCCAAGTCAGAACTTGGCCCGGTATAAAATTAGTGCCCGCGTCCTTGTGTTGAAATGGCAACGCTGGCCTATGTAAACATTTATTTGCGCTACCATTTAGAGTATTTAACACAAAAGAAATACTAACATAATTAATTATACTTTTATTCGATATTAAATTCCTAAGCTTGTTTAAATTATAGGGAAACATCCAGTCAAAACTACATCCAGCTGAAATGGGTGGTATTGTTTTATTGCTATTGTTTGTTATTGTGAAACGATGTTGCCTGCTTTGTGGTTTATGAACTATTTGTCGAAGCTGTTTGTTTTATAACTTGATGTACCTAAGCACTCTACGCTCTAACACACTTATGTAGACGCCATTGTACTAAATAGAAAGAGAATGTAGAGAATAAGTGGTACGCTCGGCGAGGTTTCTTGTATTTTTATGAGTTAATTAATAAAACCTCTTCTTCCAGACCCGCTACGGTGGCCGCATGGTCTAACGCGCTACACTTGCAGTAGACTAGACTGCCGATGGCGTGGTGATTGTGGTTCGAATCACACTTGGTTGTACAAAGGTAGTTTTTTTACAAAATTATTTTAAACTCTCCCTCCATGCAAATGTGGGTATACTTCCTCTAAATTTAACCTTCCTAATCCCTAAAACCATTAGTGTAATTAGTACATAAACGTATAACCTTAACGGGTAGTATGATATTGTTCTAAAAATATTTCCTCTTTTCCTCTGACGAGTATACATACTCTATACTATTTGCGCCTGCAGAGTAGTGACTTGATTTTAAAAATAATCTTTTTTGATGTTCTATTATAGGTACATTTTTTGTTCAGTGGACTTTTTGAATCTACATCCTAGTAGGAAGAATCCTAATGGCCATTTTTAGGAATATACTAAATAGTCTGACTGTAGACTATTTAAAGAAAAAAATACCTTTGCAAAAAAACTACTTCAAAATCTAAATCTAAATTTCGTGACAACCTGAGATTATTATTAGAATTATTTAATAATTTATGTTGTTGTTTTTTTCTGTTTCGATGTTTTATGTTTTAAAACTCCACGGGTAAAACGCAAAAACAAACAAAAAAACATTAACATAGAAAAATAGATCTCAACTTACCTCTACATCACAGGTAAGTAACTTCATTAAGAGCTTTATAATATTATTTATAAATCTCGAACCTCCATCTATTCGAAGTTACAACCAATTTGGATTGCACCAAATAGGATGGAAGTTGGAAAATTAGAAGAAATACACACACGTTTGCGTAGAAAGAAAGAACTAGAAAACAGTTAAGACACAAATAACTAAATGCACCCGTTTCCTTATTTCAAACCCCTTATCCCCTGGTAACTTGCTAATCAAAAACGGCTTTGTCTAAAGGTTCCCCGGTGAGGGTAAAGTGAAGCTACGCGCGCTAGCTACTATCTTAATAGTAGTGATTATGATAGTAATAACACCCACGCCAGTTGCCACGTGGACTAGTGTCGGACTAATCTTATCTGGTTTCCCGCTAACGGATAGCTATTTGAATCCCAACCGGTTGTATTAGGAATGGTTCTTATTAAGGTTTTTTCTACGTTATATCCATAAAAATGCGGGTATATTTTCTCTAATATCTACCTTTATTATACCTACCCCACTAGCACACTTAAAAACGCATACAACATGGATGAGTAGTATTAATGGAGGGAACAAATAAATTATTATTATTATTATTACCGTGTCTTACTACCCATTCGGGTTGGATGCATTTACGCTAATGTGAAATGGTAGGGTGATTGTGATATGAAATGGAGTACCTACAATTTAACGTGGGATCCGAACAATGGTGGAGGCCTGGCATTCCCCATATTCACAAGTTGTGATCAATATACGTCTTGTCAGAGGTGAAGGAAGGGTTTGGTAATCAGATAAATCTGTGTCGGGATCGAGGATTGAACCCCGGAACCCAGCACAGAAGTCCGACACCTTCCAACAAATAAATTAAAACAAAGTTACAGAAATAGATACAAGAAATAAAAATGATTTAATAAAAAAAATCAATTTAATATTAAAACATAACCAACGTTCGTTCCTATATTTTTTTAGTCTAAACATTATAGCATTAAGATGGATATTTCTCTCTTCCAAACCGCCTCGGTGGCGTAGTTGGCTAAGGCGCTTGTCGTGTTGAGCTCGACTGCTGAGGACGGGGAGATCGAGGTTCGAATCTCGGTCGGGTGAACTGGGGGTGGTTTTTCCTGAATGGTTTTCCACTCTCCCTCCACGCAAATGCGGATTCACTTCCTCTAATTCAAACCTTCCCAATTCCTAATGCATTAGAGTAATTAGTACTTAAAGCGTATAACCAGAACTGGTAGTAAGACGCGGTGCTAAATAAATCTTTCTTCCAACGATAACTAAATTTAAACACCCTGTTCCGTAATTTGGTGGTTTCACGATCTACAGTTAGAACAATTTAACGAACTGTAATCTAAATCATTATTTAAACATGCATTTAGTTATACCTGTTTACACCTTATTTGGTATAATACAGACATTAATTTGATTACTTCCCGAAATAATGATGAGTACTCTGACTTAATGAAATGCAGGCAAACACATTAACTAAGTAAATATTGGTTTTAAACTTTTTCACTTCAATTAAATTGGTAGGGTGAAATTAAACTAAATTAGTTTGTTGGACTATTAAAAATTTAAATGTTTTCATGGATATTATGAGGTCGTTATAGCTCCGCTAATTTGTAGAAGACTAGGGGCTCCTGATAATCCACGTTCGAATCCCGGTTACAGCGTAAGCTGGGTGAATAATTGAAGGATATAGTACATTCCAATTAAGCGATACTGTTACATCAAACACGTGAATTAATGCGCAAGCCTCATCATGTACGGATTGTTGGAGACTAGGTTTGTTTTCATCACCGCTTCTTAATACCTGATCAGGTTGAGCATATATACATATAATATTGGTGACCTGGTAGTCTAGGGGTAAGGTGTCAGACTTCTATGCTGGCGTCCGGGGTTCAATCCTCGGTCCCGGTACAGATTTATCTGATTGCCAAACCCTTCCTTCACCTCTAACAAGACATATTGTGAATGTGAGGAATGCCAGGCCTCCAACGTGGTTCGGATTCCACGTTAAACTGTAGGTCCTCCATTTCACCTCGCAATCACCCTACCATTACACATTAGCGTAAGTGCGATATAAACCGAACGGGTAGTAAGACGCGGTGCTAATAATACATATAATATTACCCTAATTGTGTATTAATGAGGAAAGAAGCAATTCAGAGGTAATCTACTAGCATTAGCGTGGAAGGAAAGTAGGAAACAATTTAATGGAAAAACCACCCTCAGTAGACTTGACCGGGATTCAAACCCAGATCTCCCAGTCATCAGCAGGGTCAATCTTAACACGAGAGTGACGCCTTATACCGTTTGGGCACTAAAGTGGGTACGAGGAGGTATAAGATATATCTTGACTGGGTGGACTGAGGTTCTCTCCCCCCCTACCCCCCCATTATCCCTCATCATAACCGGGTGCCTGGGGGATGAGATTCATAGCACACAATGTAGATAGTAAGACACAATCGCACATAAGTTCTCATATAGTTTATTAGGTATACTTGTAACAAGATTTTCAAATTTAGTCATAAGTAAAATTAATTAATTTAAAATGTTTATTTTAAACGGATGTACATCTCATTTATCATGTAGAACACTCCCCCAGATACTCATTTTTAATATTAGAACCATTTTAATTCTCAAAAATAAATATTACTAAATTAATCATAAACTTTGTTCCTACAAAATAACAAATATTTGTCATTTCAAACACAACTTATGTTTTAATTTTAAGGTAGGGGTGTTGGGGTGCGCGAGAATAGGTAAAAGTTTTAGCTGTTTTCGTGGCAAAAAAAAATCCAAAATAAATAAAAGTTTGCTTCAGTAGAAACACAAAGATTATTTTCTTCACGTTTGGTGGTACAGTAGCTCCATGGTTTCTTTGGTGCTGACTGACAGCTCACGGCTGACAGCTGACGGCATTGAAAAGATACCAGACCAAATTACGTATCGCAACGTCGAACCATATGATCTTCAAAAACATATGTTTAGCAGCTGTCACTTCTAACGGTCAACATTTATGTTTATACCTACAATTTGATTGTCAGCTGTGAGCTGTCAGTCAGCACCAAATAAGACATGGGGCTACTGTAGCTTTCCCTAACCGAGGCTACAGGTTCTGGGTGTGACTTAGCTCATCGTCACCAACACTCACACGCCCAGCCCACCAAACTGTAGGCCAACTGGCTCTGGCCAGTTCCAAGTTTGTGTCGGTTTTGGCCCTGGCCAGTCTACTAGTCTTCACCTGACCTGGCTTTCGTCTTAAAACCGTGCAAACAACGATTATTATTATTATTATTATTAGCATTGCATTCGGGTTATACGCACTTACGCTAATGTGTAATGGTTAGGGATATTGTGAGATGAAATGGAGGACCTACAGTTTAACGTGGTATCCGAACCACGGTGACATTCCACACATTCATAAGTTGTTATTAATACACGTCTCGTCAGAGGTGAAGTAAGGATTTGTTAATCAGATAAATCTGTGCCGGGACCGAGGATTGAACCCCCAACCCCCAGCACAGAGGTCTGACACCTTACCCCCAGTCCACCAGGTTATAATTATTCTTTTTTAATACAATGCACTATTGAATATAGAATTATTTTGTTTTCTATGTAAATCCCCAAGGAAAAATGTCTACTATTTCAAACCCAAAGATAAATTATAGGCTATATTTCAACTTGAAATCCAAAAATAAATATTAAAACTGAAGTAACGAAAATAACATAACATAATTACTAACAGGATGCACATTAATAAGCTATTTAGTGATATCTATATTTAACAAGTGACCTTTAGATAACATTTAAACAAACTTTTCTGTAAGTATAAATTGTATGACAGGCTGAAAAAAATAAACATTATTTTAACGAAACCATATTTGTTCACCCCAACATTTACTCAGAGGGGTAGTTCAAAATGAGCTACAAAGTTGTATCGCTCAAGTGTGATTGTAGGCCTTGTTGTTACGCCGGCATCATAGCATCCCAGCCAATTGCGGCAAACACCGAGCACTTATTTTTGGTTTTGTAAACATGTCATTGTTGGTGGATTGAAAGTTTATTTAAATAAAAATTGGTATTGTACAATTGTACACAAATTTTCACATTGTATATTAATATTTTGTGACGACTTCAAATATCGGTTATTAGTAAATTACCCAAACATAAAATGTCCTCAGGAAAACAAATAATAATTTGATAATCATATGAAACACTCTTCAGATATAAATTATGAGTATTAACGCTATTTTTGTAGCAATTTAAAAAAAAAGTTTTTTTTTTTAAATTCAATTTTAAACTACTTTTATATTATTTTTTATAGAAAAACCATTATAAATTTTTAATTATCACGTAAAACTCTCGCCAAATACAAGTTTAATATTTTATTTTTCATGCCAAAAAGCCTACAGAAATCCCGCTGAAAACTAATAAACCCTTATATAAAACAATAATATATATTATTTTATTATATATATTTTTACCAAAAGTTTGAAACCCTTTAGTTGTATCAATGCGATGTAATGAAGTTATCCTGTTAAGAGTGGGGGTACAGGTAGTACACGAGACAGTAGAGGAAGAAAGACTGAGATGGTATGGGCATATGATGAGAATAGAGATGATGTAATAATAATAATAATAATAATAATAATAATATTTAGCACCGCGTCTTACTACCCGTTCGGTTTATACGCTTTAAGTACTAATTACTCTAATGGATTAGGAATTGGGAAGATTGAGTTAGAGGAAGTGAACCCGCATTTGCGTGGAGGTAGAGTGGAAAACCATTTAGGGAAAACCCACCACCAGCTCACCCGACCGAGATTCGAACCTCGATCTCCCCGTCCTCAACAGAATTGAGATGTAGAGAATACCAAAGAAAACTATGGAAATGAAATATGTAGGGAAAAGACTGAAAGGGAGGCCAAGGAATGGATGGGAGGAGCAGATAAAAGAAAGTGTGCAAGTGATGGGAGAAGAATGGAAGCAATCAAAGGAGGAAGAGTGGTGGAAGTACAGAGGAAGACGGGGGCATTTTACTAAACTGACCCGGCCACAGGCTGGAAACATTTGATAAGTATGACGATGACGATGATGATGATGATGATGTGTACAAATGGTGTTTTGTCGTACTGTAAATCCTGAACATTTTCTTAAATGTCGACAAATGTGTCCGTAAGTACAAATCTCTTTGGGGTTTGGTTTCCAATTCATATGAGAAAACATAATATGTTAATATACGTAAATGTGGCTAAACATTGCATATATTTGGTGCGCAAGCTTAACAATTTATGAGAATTGATCCTTGTCAAAGAAAGACTATAAATTTGGTACACCAACCTCATATTTCTAAAAATTATGTTAAACTCCTAAATATCATATTCTCAAAGATCGTATTTTCTAAGACGTTTGTAAACAGAAAAATAGAATCGCATTGGCTGGTACAAAGTTTGGTTCATCAAAAAAAAAATCTGCAGACCACACACAATAATGAATAAGGCCGTGTGTGGTACGCGGGCCACAAGCTTGACATGACTGCTCTCTATTTTCCTATAATAATAATAATAATACTTAGCACTGCGTCTTACTACCCGTTCAGGTTATACGCTTTAAGTACTAATTATTCTAATGGATTAGTAATTAGGAAGGTTGAATTAGAGGAAGTGAACCCACATTTGCGTGAAGGGAGAGTGGAAACCCATTTAGGAAAAACCTTCCTAGTTCACCCGACCGAGACTCGAACCTCGGTCTCCCCGTCCTCAGCAGTCGAGCTCAACACGACAAGCGCATTAGCCAACTACGCTAACGAGGTGGATTATTTTCCTGTACATCTCCCATGATATATACACTGTGTGTACACAAATCTCTCGATTTTAATAAGAAGGACTAAGAAATGTTTTTAAATATTTTGTACAATGTATTTCTGCCCATCCCGGCTACCCGCATTTACTCACACTAATTAGCTAGAGATGAGTAGGGTATGTCTTAGAGGAAATGTGTCTACAACCATTTAAGTAGGTAAAGAAAAAGTGTGATTTTTTTAATCACTGCGTCTTACAACCTGTTCATATTATACGCATATATGATAATTACTCTAATTAGGTAGAAATGATGAAGGAATTATTTCAAAGGGAATCTACTTGCATTTGCGTGGAAAGAGAAGGGTAAATAATTCAGAAAAGAACTCTCTCAGTAGACCCGGCTGGGATTTGAACCCCGATCTCCACGTCATTAGTAGGCCCGTCCAACACGAGAGAGACGCCTAAGACCATTCAGTCACTGAAGAGGTTAAGGGTGAGATCATTTAGAGATAACTACCCTCAAAACACCCACACGTGAATTAAATCACGACTTCCCCCTCACCAGCAAACAAGACTAGACGCTCTGGAAGTGTAACCCACGTGACCTCTCATGTGGGTAACTAATATTTTCAAACCACATTTGACTATCCGGTTTGGCAAATTGCCTGAAAGAAATTGCGCCAAGAATCCTTTAGGTCTTACCAAAAAAAGTTATGATTATTTTTCAAGTCTCTTGTGTTTAGGAGGAATGAATTATTGCGTTGAAAATTTTAAGAACGATTGTACCCTGGTTTTTTTTTTTATGAAAGCACCACGTCACTAAGACTTTCNGGGAGATGCAGAATCAAATATTGATGCAGAATTGAAGAAGAAGCGAATACGGAGAAATACTTCTTCCAGGTATCCGGAATTATCGGGCGTAAAAGCTTCTATTTGACTAGAGTTTATTTCAGAAACTGTGTTTATGGTCCCTTAACACGTTTCAGTTATAAGTGTCTGGGACTTACTCAAAATACTAGACTCTGGACAACTTATAGCCTGAGTCTTATATCTCCCTTTATTTTTACTTTCTCGCTATATTAAAGGTAGAGAAAGTATTGTGATCGTCAAAAAAATCTAACTAAAGATTTTGATGAATCTTAACTTTTGATAACCCCCGAATAGAAAAAAAAGTGGTTTTTGACTTTCCGTCTGCCTATCTGTCTGTACCTTCAACTAGAGCCTAAACTATTTTACCGATCGGGCTAAAACTAAGTATCTAGGGTTTTCATAGGGTGGGCCCGAGGGGTTTTTGGAATTGGATGGAACCTTAACATTGAGGGTATTTTAATGAAGGGCAAAAAGAGAAAAAGTCGATTTTCTTAAAATCGGCTATAACAATTTTTATTAAATTTCATTTCTATACATTTATAAATATTCCAAACAAAATGGATTCTATCAAGATTTTGGAAAAATGACTTTAAGTGCCCCGGTCTGATGCGGAAATTATTATTTTTTATAAAATATCCTCAACTATTTGAGATATGAAATAACTTATTGATACAAATATGTAGGTCTTTTTATAATAAAAATATTTATAAGAAGAATGTTTAAATAAAAACAATAACTTTCAATCTATACATAAATATATATATTTTTTAACTTTTCGAACACAAAAGGTAAAATTATTGCTACCACAAAAGAAAATTTAACCTGAAATGTTGAAGGATGTCGAAGTCTCAAGACCCCCCAAACCCTAAAAAGTGGTCTTTGCAATGACGTCTGTTTGTGTATTTGTTTAAACTTAAAATTAAGAGTAGTTTAAGAAAGGGCTAAAAGATAAAAACTCAATTTACTCAAAATCGACTTTAACGATTTTGATTAAAATTCGTATTTAGGTGTTGATTAAGATTATAAATAAACTAGCTATTTTCATTTTACCATGAAAATGAATTTTAGGGTACTTTACAAAACCAGAAACTTACGTATATCGGCAACTATTTGAGATACTAAATAACTTATCATTCCAAAATTGTATTACTATTAAAACTAAAAAAACTTTATATGAAATATATTTTTATAAATCCAATAGTTTCTGAGATATTGGCAAACATATTAATACAATTTTTTGAGTTTTAGTTGTAAAGAGACACTACTTACGTTTTAACGCAATAATTCTCCAATGCCATAGAGTAATTAAATAAAAGTAAGTCTCTAAAAGCCTACGTTGTTTTTCCTTAAACCTCTTATGAGAAATGTTTGTACAACAATGATCTATACCCATTTTAGACTCAATAGTCAATATTTAAATTTTTTTATTGGTCAAAATTTATAAATGAGGAATTTAATAGCAATGCGATGGCATGAAGATTTGCAACACCTAATAAAATGTTGAAAATTTTAACCGGAAGTTGAAATTGTAATACGAAGTGTTGACCTTTGTGGACCCAACTTTGATCTTTTTTATTGGTCCAAACATACAAATGAGGACAATAATTCTTTAAAAACAAAAATATAAAACTTAAAACTGGGACTAAAAAAGTCTTATATAAATATAGTGCAATTTATGCTTGGGTTTGCTAGTGTATATTATTTCGGTTCACGTTATATATTACGAGATTTGAGTAAATATCTCCATTTTCAACAATAGAGCGAGAAAGTACGGGCGGAGTTCCGTATCATTTATTTAGAATTTTTTTTGGATAAAATAAAACCCAACAAATTCAGCTTACAGTCATCACCTCCTGACATTTTTCTAATCATATTATTAGTTGACCCCAAACCATTCTTATCCTACATAGTGAGCTCCCAAGTTCCCGACCAAAATCCCAAAATTAATACTGGTAAAGAAAGTATATTTAACTGTTGGACCAGTGATACACTGCAAATTTTAGAGGATGATGAAATTTAACATACAGGATTTTAGTGGTAGCACATTTAAGGCGATTGGCCCTTTTCATTTGGCGTGGAAATGCATAGTCAGGGGAACAAACGGTTATCTTCAAGAATATTTATTGTTTTGCAATTTTCTTTTCGGAAACGGTTTGTTCCAGATTATAAGCAAGTTGATAAATTATACTTTTTATATACATATCTCCTCTATAATTTTAACAGTGATCAAATATATATAATTTTGACATTTTTCAATATAAAACTGTCGGCTGCATAATATAAAATAAGAAAATATAACACCTAATAAACATTGATACACTCTCTTAGAAGAGGCGTTGAAAATATTACTATACAAATTTCACTCATTCTCGAGAAAACTGATGTTTCCAAACGTATGATTTTTCGCAAGACCTTTCTGGTAGCTAGCACCAGCTACTGTTTCCGTAATCCATCCGTTCTTTTTGGTGCGGAAGGATACTTTGGTTGGTTGTGAAGCCACGCCACGCCTTTCACCCTCCCACCCACCATCCCACAATATAGGTTTTAAACTTGCACTCGACAGGGACAAGGAGGTTAAACCTAAGGAAATTAATGGATTGGGACATTTGAACCGATTGTAGCTCGTAGGGTAGGACACTTGAATTTATTATAGCTAGTATATTTCAACACTTTACCCGATTAATGTTAGGGGATATGACAGTTGAGCCGATAGAGAGCTAGTGAATTAGGATACTAAACAGATTAGAACTAGCCGGGAAAGTTGAAACCATATCAATAAGGTGAGGCACTAACCTCTTAGCAACTGCCACTAATGACTTAGGAAAACATCTCATATTTCATTTTATAACATAAATAAGATATGCTGAAATATTATACATTGAGCCCCTCCCCTGGCTGTAAATATGTCTGCTTGAAATATCACTATGATGGAGCGTTTCAAACTGGATCATACCAAATTACATTTTTAAAATATTAAATTTAAAATTAGATTAATTAGTTTTCGAAGTGTATCCCCATTTGTGAGGATAGAGAGTGGGAGAAACATTTTGGAAAAAACCACCTTCAGTACACCCGACCGAGTTTTGAACCTTGATCTTCTTGTATTAGGCAATCCAGCCCACTGTGAGAGTAGCGCTTTAAACCATGCGCACACTGAAGCGGGTTAGGTTTATTTAAATAATTGTTAGATTTGGTACTTTCCTACTCTACTTTTGCAAATATTAAAGGTTATACCCCAAGTAAAATTAGATTAGACTGCACACTGAATGGAGTTTCGTTCGAATTTCGATACGATAGTGAGTTTGAAACGATAATGAGTTTTTGCAACAGACATGAGAGATGTGCATATGCAGCTCATTATTTTTAATCACACCTCTGTAATAATAATAATAATAATATTTAGCACCGCGTCTTACTACCCGTTCGGGTTATACGCTTTAAGTACTAATTACGCTAATAGGATTAGGAATTGAGAAGGTTGAGTTAAATGAAGTGAACCCGCATTTGCGTGGAGGGAGAGTGGAAGACCATTTAGGGAAAACCACCCCCAGTTCCCCCGACCGAGATTCGAACCTCGACCTCCCCGTCCTCGGCAGTCGAGCTCAACACGACTAGCGCTGTTAGCCAACTACACCACCAATTTCTCTGTAAATTGCAATTATTTCAATTGGCCTCCGGTTCACTTGCCTTAAATTAATATTATTATTATTATTAGCACCGCGTCTTACTACCCGTTCGGTTTACACTTACGCTAATGTGTAATGGTAGGGTGATTGTGAGTTGAAATAGAGGACCTAGAGTTTAACGTGGGATCCGAACCACGGTGGAGACCTGGCATTCCTCACATTCACAAGATGTCTTGTCAGAGTTAAAGGAAGGGTTTGGTAATCAGATAAATCTTTGCCGGGACCGAGGATTGAACCCGGGACCCCAGCACAGAAGTCTGACACCTTACCCCTAGACCTCCAGGTCACCACTTGCCTTAAACTCCAACCAGTGGGTACAGGTACTGTACAAAGGTGCCTCGTATGTTTTGGTTTTCAGGTGACGAAGAGCTCTTGGTTTGAATACTGGCCGAGCATATTTTATTAGTTTTTATCGAAATGGTGTATTAATAACGCTTCTTACGGATGTGGGTATACAGGGTGTTCGGATGCTCACAGCTTGAATTGCACATATAGCTTGTTTGAACCAAAATTAATACAAAATCCTTATACACTTACATGTGTAAAACTATGCTTCCAACATTAAATAGTGTTCAAAGTTTTGGAGTACAATGCGTTGCAACGCTGGGAGAGCAAAGCTGGATTTTGTGTTAGTTTTGGTTCAAGCAAGCTATATGTGTTGTTTGTGCTATGATTTTCCAAACATCCTCAATACTATTACCTGAATTCGGTCCATCCAGTGTAAACTTTTTTTTTTCGTTTTGAAATTATTAAAAGATGAACTTATGAAAATAACGTTTGGTTGTTTCTATTTTGTGGGAGAGGCAAATCAGACGAAATGAGGGCGGTGGATGACGTCATACCAACCGTATTCCGTTCTGTTTATGCGCATGTGCTGACAAATTAAAAACTTTCTATTTTGAAACTAATACTTTGTATGGCCTTTTCTCTAAGGTATACCTTTTTAAAAACTTATTTCTTTTATAATTAATTGGTGTCAGTTTTTAATAAGATACAAATGTTAATATAATATTTACTAATTTATGATTTCATGCCCTATAGTATCTCTTGTTGCCAGAACCGG
>CABFOV010001566.1:98920-112458 GCA_902141375.1 Timema poppense
CGCGCGTTGTAGGGATTTGGAAGATGATAGGAGGGAAATTCGTTGTCTTTAGATCGATGGGTTACAGATGTGTGTAGAGACAAGTAGGTATAGGTTAACTGCCACAATAGTCACACCAAGTGCTACACGGATCTCTTTCTTCGTGTCAATCGGCTGTTACTTGCCTTACAGTTGCCTCTTTTAGCAATAAATTGTGAAAGTTTGAGAAATGGCGCTGAATTAAACCCTTGTTTCCTGTTCATTCCCAATATAACCCAGCAACCCACAAGGTAGGTTTCCACTGTCGTCTAATTTCAGATTGGACGAGTTAAGCTACACAATATTCTTCTTGTATTCTAATTGTTTTTCATCCTATCGCATCTCTTGATAAATGGAACGAACACAGGTGTGTAAGATATTTTTAAGTGTCCTCGATACTTTTGAGAGAGAAAAGATATACATCTAAAAAGCTTATTTATAACACCTTAAATGAGTTTTGAATGACCTGTGCGATTATTGACAAAAATTAATACTTTTAAAAAGGTTTTTTCTTGGGTAAAATATATTTGTACAATCCCTGTCGCAAAATGCGACTGAGCTTCATTGAAACCTAGCCAAAATATAATGTTGTGTTCTAGTTTTTTGCTATAATATACTAATGTAATTGAAAGGGATTATTTATAGTTATAATAAATGACTAAACTTAAGGTATTAATTAGCAGGAGCCAAATATTTATGTCGTCAAAGAGGAAAATGCAGCTACCTGATATGTATTGATCTGTGATCCACGAATATATTCCCCCAAGTCACCCGTATATACGGCAGAGATTAAAAGGTATGTCTATATTAAATGTACCCACATTCGCGAAGAGGGAAATAGAGAGAATTAGAGAAACCGTTTACAAAAATCCCCTCAGCAAGCCCGGATGGGATTCAAGCTCCAATCTCAACATCTCAGGAAAACCAGACAAGACGAAACTGATGCATCTGGTCACTTTCCCACCGATGCTGTGTAAGGTAAATATCAGTTCTATCTATCATCGTGTCCCACTCTTCACCTATAGGCGAGTCAAAATATTATTCCTCAAGTTAAAATATTCTTCTTTTACTCGACGAGATTTAAGGCTATAGCTAGAAGGGGGGAAAAAAAAATCAATAATTCACAATACTGTCTTACAAGTCACAAATATTAGTTTGTATATTGAAGTATTTATTTTTATTTTATGTATGGTCAACACTACACGTACTATTTTATTCATGGCTTGTAGAAAATATTTCTAAAATCATAGTTATACATTTATGTATCCTTAGGAAAAAACACAAACATCAATATGTCTCAGGAAACTATCTTAAATATGTTTTTTTTAAAACTTGACTTAATGCTTTGCAAGGAAAAACTTTGCTGTGAGAGCATAAGCATTGAGTGTATGTAAAATAGAAACAGGGATCGTATTAAACGTAATACAAGTAGGTTATCAGAGTATAATAATCATCACTTATCATTTTTGTTTTGTTTCCTGTATGTTCATATCACGACCTACTACCAGTTAAAGCACTTTCTACTTTTTAAACTACGCTAATAGGTTAGGGATGAAGAGGGAAGAATTTGAAGGAAGCGTATCCTCATTTGCTTGGAGTTGGGTTGGGAAACAATTTAATAAAAATCCACCCTTAGTACTCCTGGCTGAAATTCGAACCCTGAACTCCCCATCGATGTCAAACCGGACTATACGAGTTCCCATTTAGTCCCCGTGCTGCCAACCAATGCGAATTCACCGAGCAGTTGTAGTGAATAAATGGAACTCTTTAGGCTCTGAGAGTTGGGAAAGAAGTATTTTAAAACTGTGCTGGTCTTGAAATGTATCCAGCACAGCGCGTTCACTATAAATCCACCAAAACAATGTATTCCCCCGTTCATCGAATACTAGAGAGCAGAGCAGAAAGGTTCCTACGTGACTAGCTGCAAACAGCCTATCAGATTTCACCTCGTTAGGCTTTGTTCGTTCTGCCCGAATAGATCTGCTAGGATACCTCCATCAAATTTAAAATACAAATGACTAGAGGCGTATAAATAAGGGTATTAATAGCTATTTTACCATATTTTTTAGCCAATGAAAGTGTATGTACTATACGTAGGATGGATCTCCTCCCCTACCCCCTCCCACAGGTATTCTCCCATACTTTCTACGCCCGTGCAAATATATGTATTCGCTTTGAACCTAAGAGACAGGCTGACAAGTGAACCTAAAGTTTTGAGGTGGTTCAATATAAATTAAAACGTAAAATGATTTATTTCGGCAATAATTCTCTGAATTTAATCAAACCCATTTCCATTCATTAAAAAAATATAAAAATTGCAGAACATAAACGGGGTTACGTGAAGAGCTCTGAACCAATCACAAGATTTCCGTCTCATCGTCGTGAGCTGTTCTCCTAATATTCAACTTATCTCTACTTCGTATACTCTGTGATGCTCAGCACAGGACACCCAATCAAATCTCGAAAAACAACCATCTGAAATCAGTGCGCATGCGCTGTAGAGCTAGAAGCAAGCAGACAACTTCATTGGCTTTTGTTAGGAGATTTGAAATCCGTTAATAAAAAAAGCGTATGTATCGATGTATTGGATTGTGCCACGAAACAGCGTTATAATTTGAAAACTTCCGTCGTGGCGATTATATAAATTAGGTTTAGCTACTAGAAAATAAAACATTTTGATAACCAGCGGTTTTAAGTTTACGTTGCAATGCATCATGGGTGTGAATTTCTGCGCCACTCATCAGATTCTGCCTTTTATTTTCGGTGAGCGTGTGAATCAAGTTACAGTCGATCCTTCGCCTTGGTACGACTGGTACTTTGTTAAATGGAAAGTGATTTACTTTTTTAAACGTGTTTTAGTACCCGTTAGGGCTATACACCTGTGTACTAATTACTCTAGTGTGTTAGGGATCAGGAAATTTAAATATAACCCGCTTAGGTGGGCTAATGGTCTACTCTGGCAGTAGACTAGACTGCTGATGACAGGGAGATCGAGGGTAGAATCTCAGTCAGCTGTGCTTAGGGTGGTTTATCCAAAATTGTTTTATAGTCTCCCTTCACACAAATACGGGACACTTCATCTAAATATAGCCTTCCTAAGCCCTAAAACCATTAGCGTAATTAGTGCATAAGTGTATAACCCGAACGGGTGTTAAGACGCGATGCTAACAAATAACAAACGATTGTAATGATAGAATTTTTTAAAAAAAATGGGGTGTGGCTGTGTAATGGACACGGCCGTGTGTTGTACGTGAATACGTTTATGTAACGGGTTATATTTTTTTTAATAAAATATTTTTATTTGTGTATTTAGGATAAAAGCAAGGAAACAAATACTTATTGTGTTACAATATAACATTATTAATTATTTTATTCTAACACCTTATTATATTCACTGTCACTACTTTAAACTAATGTTTTATATAAAATCGATAGATTTTGACGACAGCTAACGATTAAAACTTAAACGAACATCGTAGCTTCTGTGAGTCAAAAGTTATACTAATTGCAAATCTCGATACGCAGCAAAATAACCTCAAAATGGCGGCGCTTCCCCCTCCAACGCGTGCGATGCGTCACTGTTCTCGCGTATCGTAATGCATTCTTTGATCCTTTAGATATCCAGTGGCATAATTTAATTTTGGATGTAGAGGATAGATTCGAAACTACAACGCCAAACTGTATCCCCCGATTTTGTTATCATTAGGTTTTTTGGATTGCCCCCGTATGGTAGCAAATTGAAAGACGTATTTACGTCAAAAATTCAAAACTGGGTAGGCTACCTTAAAGCTGTCCCCTTCCCCTTCTAATATAATCATATAACTTGAGGGCCTACAAACTTAAATTTTTATTTGGAACAATCCGGTACAAACGAAAAACAAACGATTGCAATCATAAAAACACGATTTTTTTTAAAGTGTGTTTGTAAGGGAAAGGGGAAAGAGAGGGAGAGATGGGTGCAACTTCAAGGATATAATATATGTGCTGGCTTTAATATTTCCCGAAGCCTCTTTCCGTCGGGTATCTAAGAGCTATTATATATCCTCTGGTGTTCGAGATTTGAACCAAGGTCTTTATGCGTGTGAGGAAAGGAGTGAGAACCACACGTTTGTGTTTACTTCACGGCAGAGTAAATCAATCCCCAGTTTCTCTCTCCCCTCCAATCGGAAGTCCTACCCACCCTTAGCCAACCCCTGTTTTTCATTCCCAACAACCCCCTAGTTGGAGCCGATATTGGTTTGACAAGGCGATGGTAATTAGTGGTTTTGGGAGGTGGATGAGGGGAGGTGCACCGGGCATGGTATTGACTCGGAAACAATGTGAAAGTGGATTTTTTTACTCTCGCGTGGATGGAGAGGGGAGAAAGAAGGGACAGGGGGGTAGAATAGCGGTCTAGGCTCATTTAGAAATAGTGATCTGTTTCAGTTGGCAGATTTTCTCTTTCTCTCTTTGTTTTTTATTTTGCTCTTACATTTGCATTGATTTCTAGTTTGGCGTTTGAATGTTTGATACCGTTCTCTATCGGAATTCATTCGCACCCTCGTATCAAGCATATTAAATATTAAAGTCATCTCTTTTATATTTGTGATAAAAATGGCACGTTCAATGTTGCTACATTTTTATATCTGATACTTGCTAGGAAGATTTGTTTAGTAAAATATTATACGCAGATGTGATAATTACTCTAATGGAGATAAAGAAGGAAGGAAGGATGGATGTTAGCGGTAATCTACTCAGATTTGCGTGTAAAGAGAGTGGAAAACAATTTAGAAAAAAAAACCACCCTCAATAGATTCGACCGGAATTCTAACCCCGATATACCCGCCTTAAGCAGACCAGTCCAACACGAGGGTGAGGTCTTAGGACTATTATTATGATGATGATGATTATTATTATTATTAGCACCGCGTCTTACTACCCGTTCGGGTTATACGCACTTACGCTAATGTGTAATGGTAGGGTGATTGTGAGATGAAATGGAGGACCTACAGTTTAACGTGGAATCCGAACCACGGTGGAGGCCTGGCATTCTCCACATTCACAAGATGTCTTGTCAGAGGTGAAGGAAGGGTTCTGTAATCAGATAAATCTGTTCCGGAACCGAGGATTGAACCCCGGCCGCCAGCACAAAAGTCGGACACCTTACCCCTAGACCGCCAGGTCATCTCTTAGGACTATTAATCCATTGAAGTGGGTGACAAAAGAATTAATTTTATATTGGGTCAAATAATCTAAGCCAGTGGTATTTAAACCTTTCTTACTCGCAGCCTCCTAAATATCCTAAAATATTTTCGCGGCCCCCTAGTTTTTATTAACATATTATTCATTAAGCTTTATTCTATAATAGTGGCATTTTTTACTGATTATAATAACAAACAAATAAAAAAACTAAATTAACTTACCTAAATGTATTTAATGGAACTTCTGTTGTCGAACACTTTCCACTAATTTGTCTATTCTTGTTTCGATTGTAGTACTTAATGTTATTAGCAGGCAGTGGTCGATTCGGAATAGAGTTCACTGCTTCGTTTTAATATTCACCACTGTGGAAAATCCCTTTTCACATAAATAAGTAGAAATAAAGAGCAGCAAATTTGCAATGGCGATGGTAGACAGATGAGGATTATTTGTGCTATCCATGATTTCTATCATACGTGCTTTCCCTTCCCTCCATTACCCCAAAAAATCGAATCTACTATATTTACATGATTACGATTATCAAATTATTTCTTCCAAAACATAAAATTTAAGATAATTGAGTTCAGTAATAGGAAAATAACATTTTAAATTATTTTTCCGGAGCCGCACCCCCCCCCCAAACCTTTATTGGCCCTTCCCCCCGGATAAGAATCGCTCATCTAAGGTACTTCTCTAGAAATTTACTGTATTGGCGATGACTGGAAGAAAAGATAAAAACACATTTTATAGAAATCCGTTCTAACGATTTTGATTAAAATTCGTATCTAGGCATTGTTTAACATTACAAACAAAATGGTGCATCTTGTTTTCTCATGAATTTGACTTTGTACTTATTCTTCTGTGAATCTGTCGTGAGACAGGTATCAACTGGCCATCTTCCATTTTCTTCAAACCTGAGCATCTTCTTTCATACTTTTGTATCTTTTTCCTCTCCTGATATATTTTAGCATAACATGGGCGCCCTTTATAACTACGTAATATTTACCTTTTTAATTACATATTTATTAGAAAAATGAAATGTTGTATTTGGAATCAATATTTTAAGAATTTTTTTCATTGTGAAAATTTACTTTTAAAACTTATATAATTATCACAAAATTATGTTCAGATGCTCTAAAATTCCCACCCAAGAGGTTAAATTCCTGAAATTTTCTCTCGAGTAAAGGGGGGCCGAGGTTGTTATACCCATGGCATATGGAACTCCAATCCACCCCCCACACCCCATATGGGAAAATCACATGAGCGCCCCTGTTAGCATTCCAAACCTTCTTCTCCCTCTTTCCCCCCCCTTATCTTCCCCTCCATGATCCTATTCATTAAACAATCCCTACGTACAAGAAGTTTTTCTCTTCGTTATCATCCTTATCAGGTTCCTTTTCTCTCCTACCCTCCTTTGTATTTAAATCTTAATATATTATATGAAGAAATTTCTAATTTTTATAATGTTTTTGTCACTCTTCGAAACACTAAAAACTTAATGTTGGAAAGTTGTAGGGGTATTAAGTAGAAAACCTATACTTTAAATAAATATTTATAAAACCAATGGCTTCCCGAGAGAGCAAATACCTTTTTAAAAATGGAAGTCTGAGAATTGAGGGAGTTAATTGCACCGCTCTTTGGTGTACCGAGATGTTGTTCTTCCCTGTAATAGTATATATTATTCCATTCATACTCTTTGGTAGAATGTGAGGATTTTTTTTTTCATTATGTTTTTGCAGCAATGTCTATTATTTCGGTTCACATACCTTACGAGTTTTAATTAAATATCTCCATTTTTAGTTAAGGGAAGCGAAAAAGTCTTTGCGGTGCGCACTAACATTTATTTAAATTAAGTAATTAAATTATAAGATACGCGTATGTATACAGCGTGTTCCCGGACTAAACGGCCAAGCTTTGGAAAGTGGTAGTGGATCAAAAAACTAAATTTGTAGATTTGCTCGTCTTAGCGTCCTTTTCACGCAATCAATAAAAAAACTAAATAAAAACAAAGAGGTAAAGTATTAAATAAATTATTTTATTTATTTGGTTCAGATTGACGGCCTCGGAGAGAATAATTGCACCTATCAATGACAGAATGAGTGGTTGACCGACATTGTCCGACTGTTGTTTCTTCGCACGCCGACGTTACCTTTTGTCGTAATAATCGAAGGTCAATGACAGGCACTTCATAAACTTTTTGCTTCAGAGCTCTCCCATACAAAAAAAAAGTAAGGGCATTTAATCAGATGAACGCATAGGTCAAGCCACAGGTCCAGCACGACCGATGCATCTTCCATACAAATTAATATTAAGCCACTAACGAGGACTTCTGCATAAAAACGTGTTTTTATTGAATTTTCTGCTGTTTGCACGAAAAGATAGCTAAAATGAGCAAATCTCCGGTTAAACATTTCGAATGAAGTTTTTTGATCCAACACCACTTACCAAAGTTTTGCCGTTCAATCCGGGAACACCCTGTATATATATAGTGTATTTTAATTGGTGTCAAATATTCTAGGGGCGTATTCCCATCGACCAAATTTTAAGAAAAGTTCATATAAACACGGGTCTAGAAACGATTGGTTTTAGAGTTACTAAATAAAGGTTTTCCATAAATATGAATTGGTCATAGGGTATCCATTGAACCAGATCTGAGCACGGTGGATTATTTTTTTTAGCTCTGGGAACATTTAGAGTACATTGCTTACTCAACTACTGTGTCTGATTTTGACGTTTTAATGGAGCGTATAGTAGATACATAACACCTCTGGTGTATTCAATAGAGTAAGTTTACGACAAAGCACGGGACGCAGGCTCACAGAGTGCATCGAAGCCGGACAATATTTTAGACAATTTTTTTGTAAATAACAAAATGTTTTATCTTGCGTTGTTGTTTGTTTATGTTAAGCTTTGTCTCGTTTAATTGCATTGGATTGTTTATTAAACGAACAGTAAAATTCATCCTAACTCAAAAACTAAGGGTTTCAATACCCATAGGTATATGACGTTTTATTAGTGTCTGTATTTGACACCAATTAATATACGCCTTGCATTTAGTTAAATTTTCTATTTTCTCTGACATAAGAAATTCCCTGACTTTTCCAGGCTTTGTTTCGTTTTTTCCTGAGTTTTTTCATGATACAGTTTCTCTGTACGGTTGTATGCTTTTATCCTCAGCGATTCAATCTGTAGTTTTTGCAACCTCACTTTCCTTCTAAGACCATCAAGCATGAACAGATCGTTATGGCACTGAGGAATCGAGAGAGGGTTACTCGTCTGGTCGTTATTGATTGAAATTCTAGCCAACTAACCTCTCAACAGACGGATGGTAGTGCCGTTGTTATTATTTGTTGTTGCGTTATTCTTTTTTTTTTCCCTCCCATCTGCAATGAATTATTACACGTCTACAAAAAAAAAAGCTGCTACTTCATTCTCTTTACACAAAGAGCACGAGAAATCTCTGAAACCTGGTGGTCGAATGGCTTAAAGCGTCACTCTATCAATAGACTGGACCACCGATGATGGGGATGGAATCCCGTTCGGGTCTAGGTCTACTCAGGATTGTTTTTTTGTTAAAGGTTTTCCCGCACTCCCTCCAAGAAAATTCTGTTACATTTCCTTTGAAATCAACTTTTATTATCCATAACACATTAGTGTTACTATTATAGTCTCAACATATATTAAGAGGAAGTGCTAAATTTTTATTTTTTAATCCAAAACATTTATTACTATTATTATTATTATTATTATTATTTATAGATAATAATAAAAATAACTTGCTGTTCACTTTCCAAACACACATGATTCAATAAATAACTTACAGTTAACGTAAACTAATAATGAAAACCAAATACTAAGCACCTATCCCTAGTGGGTGCAAAGCTGAACCCAAGAACAAATAGATTTTTTTAATACCTTAATTTGTTAAGTTTAACTGGGATTAAATTTGTTCATACAATAGCACTTTTTAGTTCAAATAAATAAAATATTTATTTAATATTTTCATTTTTTTAAGCACACATTCGGGTTGTACGCCTATGTATTAATTACCTACTCCAATGGGTTAGGGATCAGGAGGGTGGAATTTAAGTGAATTTTACCCATATTTGTGTAGAAAGTGTGAAAGCATTTAGGAAAGACCACCCTCAGTACACCTTACTGGGATAGAACTAAGTTCTCCCCATCATTGTCAACCTAGTCTATTATGAGAGTAGAAACTTATATCACGCGGCCACGGAAGCGGGTCATATTTTCATGAACATAAGTGAATTTGAACATCAACTTCTTAAATGAAGAGGAAAAGAACCTGTTCAAATTAAATGGTCCCCAAGACAATACTGTTATAATTAATTACTTACTTTATGGCATTAGAAACTCGAAATTGCATTGCCACACTTACTAAAGTACGCCACCTATCCTTATCTTGAGCTAGTTCTATCTAGTTCACTTCATTACACCCTATCCTTATCTCGAGCTAGTTCCATCTAGTTCCCCTCATTTCACTCTATCCGTATCTCGAGCTAGTTCCATCTAGTTCACCTCATTTCACCCTATCCGTATCTTGAGATAGTTTCATCTAGTTCACCTCATTTCACCCAATCCATATCTTGAGATAGTTATATCCAGTCCAACTCATTACACCCTATCTGTTTCAGGTCCATTCTAATGTTATCTGCGTCTAGGTCTTCCCACTAGGTTTGACAGTCAGTACACTGAACAAGGGTATTGAATCTCCTATTCACGCTGCATGCCCATTGTATTATTATTAATATTATTATTAGCACCACGTCTTACTACCCGTTCGGGATATACGCCCTTATGCTAATGTGTAATGGTAGGGTGATTGTGAGATGAAATTAAG
The DNA here is from genome assembly GCA_902141375.1 of Timema poppense. Classification (NCBI taxonomy): domain Eukaryota; kingdom Metazoa; phylum Arthropoda; class Insecta; order Phasmatodea; family Timematidae; genus Timema; species Timema poppense. The sequence continues at coordinate 108,978 of CABFOV010001566.1, forward strand.
GGCCTACAGTTTAACGTGGAATCCGAACCACGGTGGAGGCCTGGCATTCCTCACATTCGCAAGATGTCTTGTCAGAGGTGAAGGAAGGGTTTGGTAATCAGATAAATCTTTGCCGGGACCGAGGATTGAACCCCGGCTGCCAGCATAGAAGTCTGACNATCTTTGCCGGGACCGAGGATTGAACCCCGGCTGCCAGCATAGAAGTCTGACACCTTACCCCTAGACCGCCAGGTCACCGACCACGCCCATTGTAATCCAAGAAACTTGATTAACCTAACAATGTCTTGTGATGAGTACAGAGTATGGAACTTATCATGTTGTAATTTCTCCCACTCCCCAGGATATTCATCCCTTTTTGGATCAAACACCTTCTTAAGCAACTTGTTTTCGAAAATCCTAAAAATATATATATATTAAAAAAGGTCATGTAAGTAAGGTAAGAGACCACGTTTCACAACTATAGAGAACAAGTGGCAAAATTATTGTTTTGTTTTTTTATATTCTGAGAGTTACGTTTCTTGAAAGCAGGCGAGATGTCAGAAAATTCCTGAAAGGAAAAAGCATACATTTCCCGACTGTATTATTTTCCTAATTTATAATATCGTTGTTGCAAGATAAAATTGTTCCTAAATATTTACACTCATTAAGGGCCGGTCTTATGACTACCGGTTAAATATTACTATCGGTAGGTTAAAGTTAGCTACCAGATAAAGGTTATCAGCCACTTTAATATTTTACGCGTATTAGGAAATGAATTTATCTGCCGAATAGTTATCTGTAGAATAAATATATTTTTATGCATACAACGCAGGGTTGGTACTGTTTTTACTGGTGCGCGCATGCGTACAACCTGGCTAGTAGCTACAACGTTAAATAATGGCGGATAAACGAGTGCGAGGAAACAGATGGCGTCACGTGGGCGCAAAAGCTAGGTTGTCTTGCAAGTATTAATTTTGGTGTCTACCAAATTGTGGTTAATAGTTCAGCACAACGTTTACAAAATTTCATTTATTGTATTCACATTTAAATAATTTGTTCTTATATAACTTTAACTCTACAAATAGCTGGTCAGATTTTATAAAAGTTTGAATTAAATGTTCTAATTTTATAAGCGTATAACCCGAACGGATAGTAAGACGTGGTGCTAAGTATAATTATTCTAGCTTTATACATATAGTTAGAGTCTAAGCTTGTGCCTACTAAATACGTGACCAAGATTTTAACCTAAAACAGACCCTGATAGACTAAACCTCATGAAAAACAACGCGTCACTATGGCAACGCCCATTTTAACTTTCAGATAAAAGTTATCAGCTAATTAAGCCTCCTGATAAAAATGTGATGGATAAATACATTTTACATGGCAGATAAATACTATTTGACAGTCATAAGACGCACTCTTTAACTTATCGATCAGATAAAAAATATTTATCGGCTAGATTAATATATATCCAGGAGTCCTAATAACAGGCCTAAGCCTGTCAAATGACATGTTGTTTGCAGTAATCTCCAACTTATCGTCCCTAACCTATGTTCTCCGTTTTCAGCATTCACTTCCAAACCTATTTCCTTACTAGCCTGTAACAACCTTCCAGAAATTCTTACAACATTGCAACAACTTCCTGACGATTGCTCAACAAAGCTAAATCGTATGCTTACCCTAATAGCTGCATTGAAACGTTTAATCTCAACCCTCTCCTACTTTCTTACATTACCCTAATGGCATATTCAAAGGCTAGATTAAAAGTAATGGGGAAAGTACCTCTCTTTGTTTCAAATCATTGTGTATTTAGAAAGTATTTGATATGTGACATCCAACCCATACTCTGCCACGCGTATCAATCAAACATACTTCAATTAGATTGAAAAGTTCTTTGGGCATCCAAAATTTAGATAAACCGTCATATAATTTATTTATTTATTTTAACTTAATCATAGACTTTTTTTTTTAAATCTATGTATAATTGAGTAACCGTCATGTAGTATAGCTGCTCTTTTATAATACTTGTCGAATAGTAAAAATATGATTCCTATCCTAGATTGGGATGTTTGTTTAGAACTAACATAACAGTGTTGAAACGAAGCAAGTGAAATAACTGGGCTAACTTACTTGTTGTGATGATTGACAACTCACAACAACTTGTCCTCGTTGTGCCAGCGATTGGGCCGATTTGCAGTATAAAGGGTTTCTGTTTTTAGAGCTATCGAGGCCGACACAATAAGATCTACTCAGAGGGTTCACTCAGCCCGTTTTCGGGGCCACGTGGATTTGAACATTTGAGTATTTGTGCTAGAGGGTAACCCGTCGTCTCCAGGGTACCGGGTTCGAATCTGTAAGGGGTGTCAGTAGAGCCGGTATTTAAATATACCTCGCTAAGACACTCACGAACTAATATGCCAAAGTCCTCATATATTTTTGTATCATATTTTTAACTTTACATTTTTGTAGCAACTCGTGGTGCTATTAATAGACCCTAAAAACCAAATCCAGTAGTATAATTTCGAACCCACTCATATACTTTACATCGTACCTAACCTTCCTCGCCAGCTCTCCTGATATATTAGGTCCGCATGAAAAATGAAGGGGGGAGAGGTGACAATCCGTTATTTATCTATTTCTTCAAAATCCACACTGATGATCCCCAATTGTTTCCTCTGACTATGGTATAAATCCCATTAAAATCATGCTGGAAAATATTTTATAGCATTTTGGAATTATTATGTGGAGAAATTTAAATTAATTTTATCTAACTAAAGCAATATTTTATTTGTTTTGGCCATATTTGTTGTTTTTATAACAGATGTAAGAACCCTTATCTTAACTCGCATCCCCTTTCCTTTAATATTGAAATATTCATTCGACGTCCTATCATCAACTTGCACCTAAGCTCACGTGTATAAAGGTAATAAAACTTAATAAAACAAATATAACTCAGATATAAGAAATACCTGTCCCTAAATTTAGATAGGTAGTGCTAGGTAGTAAAACTTAGAAAAATACAAAACAATAGTTTTACCGGTTGTTCTCTATGGTTGTGAAAAGTGGTCTCTTACCTTACATGACAGTAACAAGAGTATACAGTTCGAAAACAAGATGCGTAGGAAGATATTTGGTACAAAGAGGGGCTTATTTGGAGTGGATGTGGTTACATAAGGATAAGTAACATACCTTGTACTCATCACAAGATATTGTTAGGATAGTCAAATATTGCAGTTTACAGTGCTCATGAAATACAGCGCAAATGGAAGGATCAATAACCATGTTCAGGGTATTGACTGACAAACCCAATGGGAAGAGACCATTGGGAAGACCTAGGCACAGATGGGAGAGTAACATTAGAATTAACCTGAAAGAGATAGGGTGTAATGAGGTGGACTGGGTAGAAATAGCTCAAAATATGGATAGGGTGTAATGAGGTGGACTGGGTAGAACTAGCTCAAGATAGAGATAGGGTGTAATGAGGTGGACTGGGTAGAACTAG